>WIPJ01001729.1:76150-99879 GCA_018155075.1 Cassiopea andromeda
TATATATATATATATATATATATATATATATATATATATATATATATATATATATATATATAATCAGCATATAGTTTTAAGTCGACATATGTCACAGCTGCTTTGTGTGCTTTTCATTTTGCTATGATTTAAGCTACCTCATTGTATCATTATTCGTTTTTATTGCAGTTGGTTTTTTAATGTCTTGTAATTTGTTATGTTTGAAGCACCATAAAGTTAGAGGATTGTATCAGAATTCTTGATCTGTTTTATTTTTAGTGACGATCATCAAGTAGTTAAATGGAATCTGTTGAATGGTGAAATAACTCAGGTAGATGCCAATAACAGTATACCAATTTCTTTCAGCTATGTTTAAACTCTTGTAGTGTTCCAAGGATATGCATATCAATACATTAGCGGGGTGAGTGGCCAAGCGGTCAAGCCAGTTCCATTAGCTTAACTGAAGTTAAGCATGGCTGTGTACAGTCAGAAACTGGATGGGCAACCTCCAGATGGAACAACCAAAACAGCTCACTCCGCCATCCTTCAAAAGGGATGTTAAACTAGGGGTCCCATGCCTGGATGAGGCATGCATAGTTGTCCTAAATTAGCTGAATAAGCTAGGTATAACAGCCTACTCAAAATAAAGTAAACAACAACAACAACATACAATAGAACATGTGCCAGTAGAATTGTTTCTAGTTTTAAAGCCTTCTAGTGTGGACATCATAGGGCAAAATTGTTTTTGCAAAAGTTATAGAAACAACAACAGCTGAGATGCTTTCACATTTAAATAATTAATTTGCCATATTAGAACAAATGATATATTCTTTACTTTTGCTAAGTTTGGGAATAATTTGGTATGTGTGTAACTTCCTCTTGTTTCCATGTAAACCAAAGTTCACTTGTTCTTCCATATCATTTCAATGGTATTTCTTGAACCTGGTATGTAGCTTGATTTATTTTACAGGCTGTTCAATTACCCAAAGACTTATATGCCACTGATATTCACTGGTTTCCAAAAAGCATTGGTGGAAGGAAACAGGGGCAAATTGATATATTTGCACTAACTTCTACTGATGGTAGGGAAGTTTACTTATTTCTTTTGTTTAGTATTGGTGTTTGCATGACATAATTTATAAAACATTGCTGATATTCATTGCTGTATTCAAAATTCTTCTTATAATCTTTTGGGGTATGGGGATCCTGCATTTGGGAGAAAGGGTGGATGTGCTAGGGGATGTAGGAACATTCAAAGAGGGGCACATGCATTTCAGGGTACCCTCAACAAATGGCAACCCTGTAAGTTGCAAAAAGACATATAATCTATAGAAATTGCAACAAATGGAGGCATTTCCCCCTAGTCTCCTTTGTTCCAGGGACATCATGGCAGAGAGCACAGGGGGGACATGGCCCTCCCAAATTTTATGAAATTGTTGCATTTTCAGAAATTATAATATTTTGTTGGAAACATTTCGGACTATTGCTGTTAGTTTACCAAGGTTTCAAATTTTATCAGAAAATCGTTGAACTTAGCCCCTCTACTCTATAGATGCCACAGCACCCCTGCCTTATTCCTTGGCCTATGGATATACCCCTCAGCATTTCATAATGATAAAACATCTAATAATTTTTCATGGGTTCCTAAAGCACCAGAGAAGTTGAAGCAATATGCTATACAGCCTTGACCATGACTTTTTTAGACCTCTTTATTCAGAATTCTGCAAAGTGACTGTTGTGTATCGACTGTGTAATGACATTGATATGCAGATGTCTTTTGATGCTTCTTGTTGATCATATTGAATGTGCAGTATAAACATAATTTTAAAATCATAGGTCCAATCAGAGCTGCCACTAGAAGTTAGCTACTGGTAATTTATCACTGGCTGTTTCTTACTACACTGACATTACTAATTACACATAATTGAACTGCCTTCCAATGGATATAACCCCCTTCTGTTGATAATCAGCTACTAGCTCTAAATATTACTCTTAGCTCTGCCAGTTGAACAACAAGTGACAAAGTCCCTTTGATGCATTTCTAAAATAAAGCATTATTCTAATAAATACAAGATCCATATTATAAGGAATGGTGCTATCAAGGAACTTAAATGCTGTAGCCCCCCTACAATTTTACCAAGCCCCTTGTCACCACCTAAACTTCTTTATACTGTTGGCACTTTCATAGCCTGTCTCACTGTTGCCACTTAAGCCGCACTTGCACCCCCCAGTATTTTTTCCCTAACCCCACCACTGCATTTTATGATTACACGTTCATTTTTTTTATAAGAAACTTAGATCAAGACCTAGTACTATTCTTAATTCTTTGCCACACTTTGGTTCTAAAAGTTTCTTTAAATTTTCTTAATTTAGCGAATTAAATTGCTGTAAAAGCGTTCGCAGAACGTGAATGTAGCAAACTAATTGTCCTATAACAAGCAAAGTGCGTCAGTGCAAATTGAATTCTAAAGCAATGTCAGATTCACATTGTTCTGGTGCAACTTTACGTTGAACCAGGTACAGGTGTCAATGTGCTATTTATCTAAAACTTCTTTGCTCTTTCCTTGTAGTTTATAACATTTTAGGCTGTCTAGTACTCGGTTGGTTATAGAGTGGTTTCTTATAAAACAAGCGTGTACATAAGCAGCTATTTATTAATAAGATTTCCGTAATTGAATTTTGCAGGCAAACTTCATTTGATCTCACGTTCTGGGCGAATTGAAAAATCAGTTGAGGCCCATAGAGGAGCTGTGCTTTGTGTCCGTTGGAGTTACGATGGAAATGCATTGGTTACAGGTTTGTACACGATCAACATTAATTTGCTGTGTGAATATTTTGCAAATATTTACATTTGTAAAGCACTTCTTTGAAAGCGCAACTGAATAATAAACATCATTAGAAAAGCCACAACGAAAAAGCATTTGATTTTTGATGTTTTCTTCATTACATCCACAAAACCAGAATTAAGAAAGTGCCACAAAATCTTCTGCAATTTACTCCAAATTCAGCGTAGTTCTGCAATGATTTGCTGATTGACTAACAGGATCTGTGATCAATTAATTCACTGGCTCTGTAATTGGCTATATGGCTTCTTGGGAAATCTATAAAGTTATTTCTTAAAGCTCTGGTAATGATTTAATACTGGTTTGGTCAATGTATTGAAGACAAACCAAAAATCAAATTTTTTTCGTCGTGGCTCTTCTACTGAGTTGTTTACGTTTTGTTTTTATATCGTTTGCTGTTATAGATACTGTTTTTTACTCTATACATTTCTATCAAAGTTGTTTGAGGAATTTCTTTGTGAGGCTTATACCAATAATTTTATCGATTCTCCAAGAAACGGAATATTGGCTTTCACAGAGCTAGCCAATGAACTGATCAGAAATCCTATCAGTCAAAAGACATCATTACAGAACTGAGCAGCAATTAGATGAAATAGTAGACGACTTTATGATTAATTTTTTCAATATATGAAACCTTTCATTCACTTTTTCCAAAAAGCTTGTTAAATGTTTACTTCGTTCTCTGTTTGCAGCTGGTGAGGATGGACAAATTAAAATATGGTCAAGAAGTGGCATGCTTCGTTCAACTTTGGTTCAACTAGGTACCTCGTCATAGCTTGTTTACTCTCATAATGTGACGTGGTTAAGGTCACATCTTTTGGGGGGCAAAACAGGGTGTGGCCAGGAGGGAGGTCGAAAAGGGTATGTAGCCTAGGAGTAACTAGAGAGCTAACTAGGGTTAGGAGGCACAACCCCTTGTCATGGCCTGCGTTGAAGTACCATCCAATATTCTAGAAAATCATTTTGACCACACCCTTTTAGTATTAGGTAAACGCCTTTTTGGACATAGAGATGCGCCCTTTTCCAGATGGAAAACGGTAATTGCACTTGTTATTTCAAAGCTATCTTCCAATATATGAATTTTATTGCAGAGTTGAGCTTTTCTCGGACACCATCTTTTGTCATGGGGGGTGGCCGTCTCCCTTTGCTCCCTGGCTACGCCACTGATCTTATATAAATGAATTCATTATATCTTGCAGTTTACAATATTTCCTTAAAGTTGTGCATCCTTCGTTAACTTCATTACTAGTCCCAACAAAAAATTGTTGCTTTTTGCGTATGTTACCTTTTCTTGTTTTCTATATTTTACATAATTTTGTATTATTTTTCCATTGTAAAATTCTACCATCATTTATGATTGCAACTTTAATATTTAGCAGCTGGCATTATAATGTATGCTTTTTCAGGAAATCCAATCTATTCAGTTGCTTGGAGCTCCAATTCGAACGCAATTCTTCATACAAATGGGAAGCAATTGACGATAAAACCACTTCAACCCCAAGCAAAACCTCAACAGGTAAGACTTTTTGCTTCCTGTCTTTCCCTCAGAGTCTTGATACAAGGCTGGTTAAGATACGAATTAAACATCTTATTAGCAATGTTCATATTTTATTTCATTCCATTTAAAGTTATTCATTCAGGGTAGATGCTACAAAAAAATTATTTATAAACCTGGCCTGTTTTACACTAGTTACACAAAAAAAGCTAATTAAACCTTTTTTTATAAGAAACCCCTTTATAGGCAACCTAGTACCAGACAGTCTAAAATGTAAAAAACTTTTAGAACTACAAGAAAAGAGCTAAGAGACTTTAGACAAGTAGTACATTGAAATCGTTACCTGGTTCAACACAAAGTTGCACCAAAACAATGTAAATATGACATTGCTTTAGCACTTAACTCGTACTGACGCTGTTCGTTATAGGACAAATAGTTTGCTGCATTCACCTTCTGCGTACACATTCACAGCAACTTGATTCGCTAAATTAAAAAACTTTTAAGAAACTTTTAGAACTAAAGTGTGGCAAAAAATTAGGAAACTTTTAGCACTAGGTCTTTAGCTAAGTTTCTTATAAAAAAATACGTGTACTTCAAAAACGAAAAGAAAACAGAATAAATTAAACTATATACTTGTTAAAAAATGGAGAATAAAAGTAGCCATTAGCTTTACTTCATATTTTGCATTTTGCTTTTCAAACGTGGAGAAGGATTTATTTGCTTTGTTTCATTTGAAAGGTTGTTCCAAATCCATACCCCCTTGTAGGGTAAGCGTTTTTATTCCCAAGGAAGTCCTTATATTTCTTTATCGCTACAAATGTGCGATCGTTGGTGATTACACACCTCAAGTGCTTTGGGAGGACGTTCATATCACCATATTCATGTTGGGGTATACCCAGTAGTTTCTACATTACTTCTCAGGTATTTTCATAGCATGCTCATTGATTTTTGCTTGTTTACAGTGGAAAGCACACGATGGGATAGTTCTAAAAGTTGATTGGAATTCTTTGAACAACACCATCATATCTGGCGGTGAAGATTGTCGCTACAAGGTAGATCCGGCCTAGACACCATCAAATATACGCTGAGGTTTCACAGGGAAATATCTTCTTTGTATTTTGGCAGGTATGCCAAAAATGCTTAGGGGCATTTAAGAAAATTAACATGAAGTACCCAATTAGGCATATAAATCAGTTTACGTCACATTATACTGCTTTGCAAGACCACTGGCTTTTAAGTATGCGACGGGGATTGATATGTACATGTGAACGGCAAGTTAAAAGGGATTCCCTACAATATTCTCAATCATATTGTTTCCTTTTCCATCCAACATTTAACTGTCCTCTTCCTCTTATCAATCCATCTCCTCCTTCACATTTTCACTTCCATTTTACATTCCCTCTTACCCTCTTCTTTCCTTCATTCCCTTCCTTCTTCTGCTTTCTCCTCTCCTTCCCCTTCCCTCTTCCCCTCTCCCATCCACTTTATTATCCCCCTTCACTCTTCCCTTTCTTGTCTTCCTTCATTCATATTTTCATAACCCTCTTTTCCATTCTTTTTCTAGTATATTATTGTAGTTTTTGTATTCATGACTTTTTGGAAACATTGAAGGGGGCTTATCCGTAAATCCTCGAATTAGCTCCTTGGGTGTTTATTTATTTTTTTGGATATTTGCATGGGCGCTTATTCCAAGGGGGCTTTTGCGAGGGGGCTTGAAAACATTTCCTGTGAGTTGGTCATATTGCAGTTGAAATTCTTCTACTTATAAACAATTTCTTCGATGCTGCACATACAAGCAATAGGATGCTTTTTAAAGGACAGGCAGATTTCTGTTACAAAATGACTGATTTTCCTTTCCTAGTTCTATAAAGTACCAACAGTCTCTCAAATAGGTACAGTCACATGCATGGGAGGGCGCTTATTCGAGGAGGGGCGGCTAATTCGAGCATTTACGGTATAGAGCTCTGATAAGAGGGGAAATAACAGCCTTGTAACTGGTTCATTGGGATGCAATGTCTATATATGGCTTTATGGAGTTTCATCTAGTTCCACATCGATGTTTGTAAGTGTAATTGTAAGGACAAAATATCTGAAAATTGTTGATATCTTTGATTTGATTTGAAGGTATGGGATGTTTATGGACGAACGTTGTTTGTAAGCCAACTTCATGATTATCCAATCACTGCAATTTCATGGGCACCAGATGGTAAGCAATTGTTATCTCATAGCAACAGCAACAACAACTTCAGCCGCATTCTATATCGTTCTAGATGGTGCAATACATTGCTATGTCATCGTTACGTCATTACTATTTCATTTATTTTTCACATTGCTGAATATCTATGATAGTTGGTAATTTTGTAAATGGTCCAGGAGAAATGCAATTTTCGCTAATTTACAACATTATTTTCTATTTTATTATTATATATATGGTTAATTTTAGTATTTTCTTATTCCTAATGTATTTAGTGCATTCTTTTGGAAGAATTTAACTTTAATTAAATCAGAAGTTTTGTTTATCTTGGACTTTACCTTTTATAGATTTTTGCATGTGCATAATGTCTTGTCAACTGCATTTTTGAAGCGAACCACTTATGTCACAATTGAAACCTGTATTTTGCTAATATTGCTATTGGTATCGTCGTCACACGAAAGACTTGCCTCGATTTCACGTGCCTCATTTCAACATCAGTCATTGTAATGTTTTCATTTTTCCTCAGGTGAATTATTTGCTGTTGGATCTTTTAATACTTTCAGACTTTGCGACAAAAAGGGGGTCAGTTCAGTTTATAATAAGCTAAATCTCTAAATATTTATTCTTCATCGCTTCATTTATATTATTTTCTATGAAAACCTCAATTTCAATCCTGCTGTGAGGTACTAAAGCCTCAAAATGTTGAAAAGTATTTATTATCTGCTTTTGGAGCCTTTACTTTTCTGTTATGCTTCTATATATCAAAAAGTTATTTTATGCATCATATATTGATTCTATATATCATTTAATGGCACTATATATCGTATGATGCTTTAAGTATTGTTTTTACGTACTTTTTTCTAGTGGTCTTATGCTTTGGAGAAACCAAATACAGGCTCAATTTTTGGAATCGGTTGGTCCAGTGATGGAACACAGCTGGCAGGAGCATGTGCAAATGGTCATGTGATTTTTGCAAATGTTGTTCAGAAGTACGTCCTGATTCCCTTAATTTTTCTTCCAAAGATTGAATTGCATTGTAGCTTTATCATTGTAAATGTCTTCAGGGTATGTTTTGTCCTTTGAGAAAATGAAATGTTTTTGAATCCTTTTGCCACATTTTGGCTTCACAATCTACAGGTTTTCACCTCGCTGCCCTAAAATTTCGATAAATTTCTAGAAAGGCTCTATTCATCCCCTAGTTTTTCTATTTAGTCCTGATGGTATTTGTGATCCAGTGCTTTATCATTCGAGAGCCAGGGGAGTGCATTTTTTGGCGTAACTTGTGATGCTGAAGTATTTGAGAGGATTTTCTTACATCTTATGACATGACAAAGGCACTTGAAAGCGAACCACTTTTTATTAGTTGCCATTTTTCTGCAGGAGATTTGAATGGAAGAACTTTGAAGCTGTCGTTACCGAGCAAAAACACATAAAAGTAAGAGATGTTACGTTGGACTCCAAAGAGAATCTAGGTTGGTAGCCATACCAATTTCCTATACGATTAAATGTTTTTTTATAATAAAAAATCTGGTTTATAGGAAAGTAGTACCCAGCTGCTCGAGAAGTTATGAAAGTTCAGTACTGGATTTTTGAGGTTTAAGAAAGTTTTTTTAGTGTTTATATGTGTACAATTTGATTTATCTGTGTACAAAATGTCATGTACGTGATGTTGGCAACCCTCTAAGAGTTAAACTACTATTATTTACTAAGATTTATCATCCTTTCAAGTGTACATGGAACATTTTACTGTCCATTAATGTTCACGGGCAAAACATAGGAACTCAAAATTTTTGTTAAGAAAGTCTTAAGTTTTGATACTGGAATTGTGAAAAGTTAAGAAGCTTTCAGTACTAGGCCAAAAGAACCATCTTATGGAAAAAACGTATACTCTGCAATGCTTTACAAATATGGATCACATCCATAGATGAATTTAACTGGGCGTGTAGCGGGTGCTACAACCCTATAAAAGTAAAGGTAGTCCCGTATATTTTCGTACGTAGGGGAATGCCTGTTAGAGAGGACACTTATCCTGAACCATCGGCATGTGAAGTAGGGTGGCCGGTTCCTTTCGACGCCGCCTTTATCTCCCCAGTATTGCCACTGGGTACCCATTTGCTGCTGGGTGAACAGTGAGCGAGCATTCAGTCAGGGCATCGAGTCGGGCTCGAGACTTAGACCTTCCACACGGAGGCATGCGCTCTAACCACTATGCTTCCTCGCTCATGCTACAGCCCTACATTATCATATAATTTGACAAGTCCTGCAATATCATCACACCATTTCGTTAACTTGAAAATATTGACTATTTTGTTAGTAGCATTGCTTGTTAATAGTCAAAGAGAGAGGACAGAGAAAGAGAGAGCTAGAAGGAGAGAGAATAGTTTAGTCAATTACATGCAATTGAGGTTGATGTGCAATAGAGGTTGATGTGCAACTCTTTGTTGCTTACATCGAATCAATCAAAGTAGACCAATTAACTGAAATCAAGCAGCTCCTATGACATTGAAATATGTTGACAAGTTCTCGTGCAATGTTTTCTCGAACTTCTTTGTTGCAGATTTTCGCGACAGGATCATAAAAGTTTCTCTTGGACATGGTCACCTGGTTGTTACAACTTCATCACAGTGCTACATATATAGGTACAATATACTTTGCTTGCAGTCACTCTGTTTACAGTCAATCACTATTTCCATTCCCAAAATCTCATTCTGGTCAAGCCCTTTTAAACGTACTCCGCTAATAGCCACTCCGTGTATAGTCACACTCCACGTATAGTTACTACTTTTTCCCTCCCCTAGCAGCAAAATACCCTGTTTACATTCACATTCGCTGAGAATATGCTAATTTTTTGCAAAAGCACTCAAGAAAAAGAATTATCTTACTCATTATCCCCACGTTTGAGTAAATTTTTCATTGATGCATATGAAAGTTTATATAGATTCATTAACCCTGTAACTAAATGTGTCTCATCCTAAAGATAGTTTACGTTTGTTCTCTTCACTTTCTGCGTACTCGCTTGACAGCTGAATACTGATATTAATGCCGGATCATGCTATCATGTGCCTGTTTAGCAACTACTAGCTCCTCATCACTCCAGTCTAGCATAGTACTGTGTACAATTTTTCATAGTCCACCTGTATCAAACAGTATTGTCTTCATATTGTCCAATTACTATCGTTCCTCGAAACATTTAGTGTGACTATATACGGAGTCGACTGTATTTCTAAACAGAAATCGTTTTATGTTCTTATGCACAGTATATGACGAGTATAGTTGTTTTGGAAATCACTTCCCTCAAGTTTCTATTTCTCTTCCTGCAATTTTCCTAAACAAAAAGCTTCTTCCACTTTTCCAACAATACCCTAATTTACTCTGCATATAGTTAACTTCTTTAGAAGTCTCTGCCTAGCCAGATCTTCAAAATGTTTGAGCCTTTTGAATGGTAGTTTATCCTGAGTTATTAGCGTTAACTCCCAGTAAAAGTTATGTTCATCCTCCTTTGTTTTATTGCAGCGTAAAAAACTGGAATACGCCGATGATATTTGACTTAAAAAGTGGCGCAGTCACTCTTGTTTGCTTGGCTGAAAAGTAAGCCTTCATTTTTTGACTTTAGTTTATGATAGGATAATTTCTCTTAAGTTCGTTATGATTTTGTCGTGATTTAGTGATGAGTTATGCTCCCAAATGAAAATCTAGCATGATTCCTCCCCCCCCCTAACAGAAATATTATTCTGAAGATTGAAGATAGGGTTCTTACCGCCCAAGCCGATGGTACAGGTGGGTTTGCCTCTCCAGGGCAATACCTCCTCACATTTCCATGGTTTAAAAGGAGCTCAATCTCAGTCCAAAAGTACTTTCTCTAAATGAATCATGAAACTATCTGAACATTGTTTCATAATTCAGTTAGAATATTTCTGTACTTACTTAATTATCAGGTCAATCTGTAGCTTAATGTATCCAAGATAGGAATTTTGGAGAGCGTCATCGGCTCTGGTTGGTGTTTCTACTGTTTGATTTCACACAATTATTATTTATTATCTATATTTGCAGACATTTTGCCTTGGTTGATGACATCGGAATTCAGCTGTATTCATACGAGGTTCTGTTTACGTCATTTGATCTGCTAATTATCCTATTGCAATTGCTAGTTTCAAACCAATCAGTCAGCTTCACTTTGTATTTAGCAGCACTCTTAATCACCTCCCAGAAGGATTATTCACGTTGAGATCGAGTATATAGAAGACCATTGCTCAGTTTTTCAGATTTGTTGATGACGTCTGTGTGTAATTTTTATAACTGAAAACCCTCTGTGGTTCCTTTCTTTTCACCGCTTTTTGGACACCACAAGAAATTCGATTACTGAAGAGCCTTGTTCCGTAAATAACTAATTTGAAAGGTATTTTTGCTTCAGGTCTTTGATTCATGCATTTGGTCACGAGCTGAAGCTTACAATAGTTAACATGGATTACTTTCCAAGAGAACTTCCATGATTTTAGTATTTAGGCCAATTTAGTACTGTCTGTCCATTTCCAATGATTTAATTACTTTCAGGGTCGTTTATTGAGTACACCAAAATACCAGGGAATGCGTCCTGATATGATGAATTCATCAACAGCAACACTTTGCAATGATACACTAGCTATACGCGATAAAACTGATGAAAAATGTAAGATCTAATATTTGCATTTATTTGCTTCAATATCCCTTACTTGTGATTATGTAGGTTATGAGCGGCCTCTGCTCCTTCCAGAAGGAGATCTTTGCTGCTGCGGGGTATTGACGTCGAACATATCAATGAATGAATTTAGTCTCGTTCCTCCCTAAAGATTTTCCTTGCAAGTTTTAGAAATTTTAATTCATTGAAGTTTATGTACACATTAATATCTATTTATTAATTATTATGATTTTGGTCTTTTAAAAATCATCCTTTCACGGCATACCTGTCGCCGCTATCTTCTCAACAGATATGGCAAAGCTTGCATCTGCTCACAAATTCTTTTTAGTCTTTGCTTGGAATTATCGTTGGTCAAAGTTAGAAATTTATCGTAGCACCTTTTCAGGAATATTGGATACAATATCTTAAGTCATCTTTACATAGCTTTGATATTACCGTATTGTTTAACTTTTCATTTTAAAACTTGGTCTTTCTCATGCTTTTAATACACATTCTAGTATCGCTTCTTAAATTACATCTTATTTGCATATATGTATTTCTCATTTTTAGTGATATATTTATTTGATGCTGTTTCTGGTAAACCTCTTGGCGATGGCAAACCTTTCCAACACAGTGTAATTCATCTCTTGATTTCTACTATTTTTCTCTTGTTGCAAGCATACTGATATCTATGCACATTTTTCTTGTTTTCCTTCAAAAGATATCCATGTTTCTTTGCAACTTTTTGCCAACAAATAAATTCTTTGCATGCATTCCAATTGCTATCTAGCTATTTTTTGCTATTTCATCAAACTTACATTTTTCAATGTTAGTAATTTGTTTGCTATTTCAAAAACACGAGCCAGTCCATTTATTTTGATTCACTGTACCATATTGAATCACTTCTTTCATTCATTTATGGATTAGTATTGCTTTGTGCAATTTATTTCATCATTCTTGAATCCTATATTTATTATTAACTGTTTATACTAATATCATTTCAAGACTGAAATCGTGGAAATAGCATTGAATAATGATGGACCAGTAACTGAGCGACAAATGGCATTCATTGATAAAAACAGAGATCTTTATTTGAGAACGGTACGGCAAGTTGGAGCACCAAAGTATCACAAACTCTGTATGTTATTGTTTTTGTTGCACCTTCATCTTTCCACCTTACCTTATTCTATTTTCATTTGCGTATTGCCAGCTATTTGTGATTACAGATTCATAGGTCTATAAATGATTTTATAACACAGCAAAGCTTTATGTAATAAGAAGGTGTACCACAATTTTTAGGCATGAGCTACTTAACAGTGTTAGAATTTTCAGTTTAGTTTGGAGAAATGTGTCATTATTAATTTTGTACTTGTATGTCGTTGAGCATAATTTTATGTGGTCATATTCCTTTCTAATTGTGCGTATTTTTCGTCACACATCAGCTACAATGGTTTCAGCAATGGCGTGGAATGACAATTGCAATATGCTTGCCGCCGTTGCTGATAACAAAGTTACAATTTGGTACTACCCGAATGTTGCTTTTGTTGATCCTGATATTGTAAACAAAACGCTGTTGCAGTTAGACCAAAAGTAAGACGATTTGATGCTTTAAAGTTTGTCTTTAATCTGTTTTCCCATGTAGCATAAAGTTTTTTTCATTTTTCATTTGTCTTGTTTACTTGTCTTTCGTTTATTTTTGTTTTGCTATCATTTTTTTTCATTTGAATTCTCATGAGAAACCGGTCGAATGTGAAACCCAGAGATGCATGAAACTGTCTCCCTCGGCAGCAGGCATTGTCATTCAACGTGGCTTAGGCCCTCTCAATAGTTATTGCACCTAAACTATAGTCTATATGCCATTCCTGTTAGCAATTGTTGAAGGAATCACAAATTAAGGTCACCCACTTGAAATTCAATTGTACGAATTCAAACCTTAGCTTAAACAACGCTCTTGTTGAGAGTATTGTTGGTTCCTAGAATATGCTCAATATTTACTTTTTCTCTTTCAGTGAATTTGGTAAGAATCTTCAGATTGTGAATTTTGTTGGGAATGTCTGCACAATGCGAAGAGGAGACGGCGCACTTTGTAGCACAAGGTATATGCTCATTTTTTGTATCATTATTAATTCCATTCATACATAGCTCTCATGTCTATGTACTCGATTTTACCTCCGTGTCCCCCAATTCCTTGAGGCTTGGAGGGTGCCTCTAGGAAGACTTTAGTTCTGGAACGAGCATATAGGACCAGATGCCCTTCATGACGTCACCAATGGCCTGTGGTGGGCCTCGAACCCAGGACAATGTGGTCTGCGCCGAATGCGTTACCGCTAGGCCACGGCTGCTGTTTATGAGAGATGTCACATATTAATGCGCAGTGACTTTATTTTTACAGCGTTTCACCGTATCCATCATTTTTGCATGGCTATGCAAATCAATCGAAATGGGACGAAGCTGTTCGACTTTGTCGTTTTGTCAAGGCAAGTCAATTGTTGAGTATTTTTGCAGCTTTACAACAGTTACACCATGATAGAGCATATACCTTTCTTATTGGTAAACCAATGCTCTTTAGTAAGATTCTTGTCATTGATGTATATCATTTATTTTTATGGACGCAAGCTTACAATCTTCTACATGCAAATTCTCTACAAAAAATTAGTTCTGACAGCGACGTTTAAGTTGCAGTTTTCTGACTTATCTTTTTTCGATGAATACGTCAGAATATTTCCTTTCATTGGCATTCCAAGGGGGAAATATACTAAAGCATTCTACTTCAGAGCAAACGCAGAAATTCATACTTTTAAAATTGTCCCATTATGCTATATTGTTGTTGTTGTTGTATGTGAAAACAATTGTTTCTGTTTCTAATTTTTCTTTCGTATCAAAACGTTAGGATGAACCACTCTGGGCCTGCCTCGCAGCCATGTCAGCATATGCAAAGGAACTTTCAACTGCTGAAATTGCTTATGCTGCAATCGAAGAGGTTTTTGTTTACATTTTCATTATTAAGTTACACTTTCACTTTCATTTATCATTTGTACTATACTAATATAATACTTTTTCTGCATAGCACTTTGCAACATTCACCTAGAACTAAAATATATTTTGAATAGTCAAAGTTATTTGTATTCTGAGCTTTTTAACTAGAGAGCTATTTTCATTCCATATGTGAACTACAGAAGAAGCCCGTATACAAGAACCAATATGTACCTGCAGTCTGAGATTGTAAATTTTGGTTTCAAATAACTAAAACCGTTTTAGCCTGATACTATTGCTGATATTAATGCTTGGTTCTTATCAATGGTTCATTTTCTCTACTGGTAAAACGACTAAACCTATTGGCCAATCAACACTTTTCATGGATGCTCCAAAATAGTAAATACATTTTGTGATAGGCAGGCTCAAATCTATGTTTTTAATCAACAAGCTTTGGGTAGCTAAGTATTTTACCATAGACTTTCAACGCTGAATTGTCAATTATCTTTTTCTCTGGCACTTTATGGACCCTGCATGGAGAACCAGCACCCTGATAACTGGAATTACGTCATTGCATAAGAAAATGAACAGGCTTAATTCAAAGTTATAGGTTGTTGTATAAATATGATGATGTTATGCATAAATATGATAATTTTATGTATAAATGTATGAATATGATAATGTTATGCGGCTAATTTTTAAAAGTGCCTGATAATTTAGAGGACATTCCGGCTGATTACAATAAATTTACGGGGTCTCTTTCCATCTACTTTAATGGATTTCTAAAACAGTACGTTGTGAATCTCATGCCTAATAAACTTTTAAGAAGACACATATTGTATTAAAATTAAAACACATCAATAAGTTTACTACAGCACGAAAAAGCGGCAACATTCTTTTGACGTACTGAAAGCTTTTTTCGTATAACACTCATCAAAGTATGAAAACGTCGGATAGTGACCTAAAAGTCAGTAATAAAAGTAATGCCGCAAGAGAGCAGCCACCTCGTATGTGACAGAGATGCATTACCTTACCACAGCACGAAAAAGCAGCAACAGTCTTTGGATATACTGAACAGCTTTTTTCGTCCGACACTCATCAGAGTATGAAAGCGTCGGATTGTGACCGAAAGGTTACCCGAAATATACATATAGCCAGATGCGGTAACAAGTGATAGGATGCGATTTCAGTATGTCAAAAGAATATTGCCGCGTTTTCGTGCTGTAGTAAAGTTCTGTAGTACCAACAGACTATTTACATCAATAAGTTATTGTACTTTCTATGACGTATAGTTAAGTTAAAATTATTTTTGCTCCCAAACATGATGGCAACGTACCTATCTCTTGTTTTTTCTTGTTTTAATGCTGATGTTAGATAAAAGTGCATTTCTTTGAGAATCTGTGCTTGATATTAGCTAGCTACGTGATAATAAAAATTTGTAGTTGTTGTTGACATTTACTGGTCTATTGTTACCAGGCCGACAAAGTCCAGTACATCAATCACGTGAAAGAAATTCCATCGAACGAAGGCCGTCTCGCTGCTATGGCCTTGTTTTGCCGCCAAATACCAGATGCAGAGGCTATGCTTCTTCAAAGTGGCTTAATTTATAGAGCTATTCAGATGAATATAGATCTCTTCAATTGGGAAAGGTATTTTTGGGTCTCTTACAAGTTGACTATCCAATCGTGATACTCAAATATTTCTATTTGTTATATCACCATTGTGATTTTTACATTTTCGTATCATTTCAAAGTTGTGTAAGATGCTTTTTTGCTATTTTGAAGCGGTGATCTTCATCATAAATAAATGAGTCATGGCAAGTTTATCTCCACGATCAGCAGATGCAGGAAAAAAATACCTTTTTATTTGTTTAATTCATATGACTTTACATTTGACCAAAACATAGGAATGCAGTTTAGTTATTTCAATCATTTTTTGGCGAAGGTAACAGTCAAGAAAGAAAATTCGAAGTTTATTTGAAATATATATTCCATAGGCTCCAATATTTTAACAAAAACAAACTTTTAGCTAAAGCTGAGATTACTAAGGTGATATGTTAGGATGGTTGGATTTCATGAAATTTTATGATTTGTTTCTGCAGGGCTTTGGAGTTAGCAATAAAACATAAGACGCACGTTGACACTGTGCTAGCCAACAGACAAAAATACCTGAAGAGGTTTGGGAAGACTGAAACAAACAAAAAATTCATTCAATTCTCCCAAGGGGTAAGTCAAATTAACACTTCTATTTTTCACAAATTTTGAATTAACGCATTTTTGCTTAGAAAACCTTTTACATTACTAGTTTGTAGTGTTATGGAATTTTTCATGTAATTTTTAGGTAGAAGTGGATTGGGAGAAAATAAATGCAAAAATTGAAATGGAACTACAAAAGGAATCACAACGATCAGGCAACAAAACATATTAGTCACGTGATTCCCTGAAAATCGAACGATGATAACCACGTGGTTACTTTGCTGGATGTATTAAATATGGCGTAAAGTTGGAACTAACGCTAATTGGAATATCATGTATTGCAGCAGTTGAGTGAGAATATTGTGTGTTTCATGGATTCTTGCATTATTTGTGCAATGCACCATAAGCTACACTGTTGTACGTACGTGATGAAATGTACGTACAACAGTGTAGCTTATGGTGCATTGCACAAATGCAAAGAATTTCTTGCAAATCTACAGACAATTTACGACGTTCGTTAAAATCCACATCTAGTTGACGTTTATGTAGAAATAAAAAGTCCTAATAGCAAAAAATATATGGCCTATGTTTGCCTCTTTGCTGCAAATTGTTTTGCGATGTAATGCCGTGCATAGTTATTCTACATCAATTGTAGCCAATAGATACTAAGCCTAAATTCACCACTCAAGCTGTATTGCACAAGTTTATATTTCATACGTTAGCTTATGCTATGTACAGCACACTGATTGAGAAATGCTCTATAACGTGTTTACTATACGCCTTCCTGTCCATGAAGCTATGTTAATATATGAAGTTATATTAATATATTAAATTATGTTAATATATTAAATTGTGTTAATATATTAAATTATGTTAATATATTAAACTATGTTAATGCATGCTTCTGTTGATGCTGTTGTTTGAAATATTTGACTATTTGAAATCAATTTCTTTTTAAATTGTGAAATTGAAGAACACTTTCGGATTTCACTATCGAGCAAATTCCATTCAAATAGCGCATTTTGAAAAAGAGTGTTTGAAAAACGAACTGTTTTTGCTACTGGTTGCTCATATGTATTTGGGTTCCGTAAATTGTACCGTAGCTGGCGCTCCTTTGGTAGCTCAGTGAAGAGATATTCTGGCGATTTTGATTTTCTTAGGGAGAACAAATGAGTTAATCTTCTGTACCGTCTCCTATCATACAAGGTTTTCCAACCCAGTTCTTCATACAACCTCTGTTTACTTGTACCCCTCCACACACCAGTCACAGCCAACGTTATATTGTACCCACTCTAGCTTTTTTGTGATTTCAAGATGCATCTCAGGGTGAAATTTATGGTCAACAACATCTCCATAGTCCAAATGCGACCTTATACAAAGTTAACAAACTTGACAACAGAACGTCCCTGGCAACATACTTTGAAAGATATTTTAAACCAATACCTCTGCGTGCCTCCACAATTGCTTCTCGTATATGACTTTTAAAATCTAATTTATAGTCCAAGATCATTCCAAGGTGCTTATGTTCTGAACGTGCCTTAATTTCATCACTCCTTAATTGGAGAATGGGATTGTACGGTTTAGCATTTTTCCAAGAAAACATGACCTCCTCAGTTTTATCAACATTGAAGACATTTTCCAGTGCCATGCCCACACTCTAATATTCTCCAGGTCACGGTTTAACTCTAGGCCTGTGTGGTGCTCATTATTTACTACAGAATAAAGATGTATCACCTGCAAAATACTTCATATCACACAAAACATTGTCAGGGAGATAATTTATATACACAAGGAAGAGCAAGGGACAAAGGACTGAGCCCTGGGGGACACCAGCTGAAACTGTGGACCAATCTGGAGCTTTCCCATTTAATATGACATGCTGCCTACGTTCATGTAAAAAGTCCTGAATAATTCAAAGGAGATTATCACCTATGCCATTACATTCCAGTTTGTGTAATAGACCTTTATGCCATACCCTGTCAAAAGCTTTTGATATTTATTATTTTGATATTTATTGATATTCAGAAATATTTATTAGTCTTCCTTTATTGGGCTGCCAAATTTTTTTACCATTTCATGATGGAGTAGCAAAATTTTGAAGAAGATCCTACCATAAAAATCATTTACATACTAAGTGCAGAATGTTTATTTTTTCTAAAAAATATGCATAAAAATGCTTTCTTTTTCAAAATAAAAAATTTCTGAGTAAAAAGTTACTTGAAATAATCAGTCAGTGTTCTTTGTTTCTTTGATTCCCTTTTACTTTTCCATTTTCCTTTCTTTCATATCCAGATTGCATTTTTGGTACTTTCAAGCTTTAAATCCAAATTGAATGACACAAATAGATATATTGTGGGTTATGAAATTTTCCCAACATTTGAAAATGGGGCATCACATATTATTGAATATAATGAATGAGGCACATAAACTTTTCCGTTTATGGGGTATTTTATACAATTATTATTTAGGTATGCATAGGTTGGGGCCTCGTTATTTGTTTGAGGTGTTGCACTTTTTGACATTGTCGCTGAGTTTAGTCATCCGTTTGCATTGATACATGTCTGTCTGAACTTACAAGCAAGTTCACTGGCTCCAGACTTGTTTAAATGTGGGCCAGTTTTATTTAAGTTATTAGTGTCTATATCGTCATTATTAAGAAAGGTGGTGCTTGTTTCTGAGTTTAATGACCACGCCATTAAGCTGATCAATTTGCAAGTCTAAATCATTACTTCTAATCCAGTGCCGTAACCACCGGGGGGGGCAAGGGGGGCTGGAGCCCCCCAATAATTTCTTGTTAAAATAAATTTTTTTTCAATTAGAATACTAAAGTGTGACCCGTTATAGCGTGTTTAGACGTTTGAAAATCGTAAAATTTTCTCAGCTCCTCCGCCTCAACCATGAGGCCTCCTCCGATAGTGACTTCTAAGCCCCCCAAAAAATGAAAATCGTGGTTAAGGCCCTGCCCCCCCAAAATGAAAATCGTGGTTACGGCCCTGTAATCTGACGTATTGCAGAAGATACAAAAAACTTGCAATTTGGTACTTT
Source organism: Cassiopea andromeda (assembly GCA_018155075.1). Taxonomy (NCBI): domain Eukaryota; kingdom Metazoa; phylum Cnidaria; class Scyphozoa; order Rhizostomeae; family Cassiopeidae; genus Cassiopea; species Cassiopea andromeda. The sequence continues at coordinate 95,529 of WIPJ01001729.1, forward strand.
GCATTTGATATTGTTAACCATGTCCTTAAGCTCATTACTAATCTGTGTTGGTGTTTCTACTAGCATTATGTCATTGATACCAACATGCATGATAATAGTTGCAGGGTTTTTAAGAAGACTTGGCTGGATATAGTGCTTCAACTCAGTTGATTTCATACCAATGATGCCGTACAGAAGCTTGGCTACGGGCTTGTCTTGACGTGCAAGCATTCGACAGCAAGAGAGGTCAGTGGAGCTTTTCCTTTTCCAATTCAAAGCCTTGAAAATTCAATAAAGCCAGCTTTAGGGATAAGTTTTTCCTTCTCCATATAATGTTCAGTGATCAGAACAAGTCACATGCTGTTTTGAAAAGGGGCGTTTTCCGACGTTCTAGAGGGCGTGGTCCTAAAAATTTTTCTAGAGAGAAGCCCCCAGACCCCCTTTTTCCCTGATTTCTTCCATCTTCTATCAATACTTCATGGCGAGTGTCTTCCTAAAGCAGTACACAAACACTTCCCCCAACACCACAGAACGTAATTTGGAAAAATCCCTATCAAGAATGTCCTCAATGAAATTTTTACTGGTTAGTGACCAAACTATGGAGAAACATCTTATATACCGCCCAAAGTAAAACACTAGTTGCATCACTGCTTCTGGTCCGAGCAAGAATTTTTAGTAGGGACTTTGGTCCCGTAGCCCCAAAAAGCTGAACCATGAACCTTGCCATATTTCTAGTATAAGAAAGGCTTTCGACATTGTAGATCATAACATACTTATAAAGAAGCTCAACTCTTATGGTATTGTAGACCGAACAGGTGATTAGTTTGAATCTTATCTATCAAACAGAACCCAGTTTTGTACTTTGAATGGGAAGAAGTCAGCACAAAGGAAAGTCACATGCGGTATACCTCAGGGATCTTGCTTGGGGCCCCTTCTATGTATAATTTATGATAATGACTTTGAAAATAGTCTTCGATATTCAAGAGCTAGCATCTATGGAGATGACACAAATGTAACAATTGCATCTGATGACATACAGAGAATGATAGATAATGCAAGTCAGGAGATGCTAAATCTCTCTGAGTGGATGAGAGTTAATAAACTCAGTCCGAACCCTCAAAAAGCCGAATTTATGATCATAGGACATCCACTCCAGTGCCGTAACCATGGGGGGGCAGGGGGGCTGGAGCCCCCCCAATAATTTCTTGTTAAAATAAATTTTTCAGCTCCTCCGCCTCAACCATGGTGAGGCCTCCTCCGATAGTGACTTCTAAGCCCCCCAAAATGTAAATCGTGGTTACGGCCCTGCACTCAAAGCCAAAAACCCTAGCCTCCCTGAGAGCCTGGTGATTAATAACCATAACATAAAATGAATAACGCAAACAAAGTCCTTAGGATTGATTGTTGATGAAAACCTTTCGTGGGAAGCACAATTCAACTGTAACATGGACAAAATTAACTCTGGGATTTGGGCCTCAAAGAGATTGAAACATAAAATACCTCAGTCTCAACTTTCCATTGTCTATTATGCATTAGTTGAAAGTCAATTACATTATGGTGATGTTGTTTGGGGTAGTTTATCGAGAACAAAACTGGCTGCCCTTCAGAGACTACAAACACAGGCTCTCAAAATAATCAGGTACGCCAAAATTAAAGATACTTGGTCATGTCCTTGGATGAATGTAAAAACCATAATTTGCTTTGATAGGAATGTTATGACCCATAAAATCATACACAAACCTTTCCCAAATAGCTTCCTAGAAAAGTATAAACCAAGGTCTAGTTTCTCATCCTACAATACAAGAAATAACCAAAATCTTCAAATCCCTAAACATAGGACTGAACGCTATAAAAAAAGCTTTCATTACTCAGCTCTTAAGGAATGGAATAATACGCCTAGAGACTTACATGAGTTGCCAACAATAAATACTTTCAAACGACAACTGAAATTGTATTTGAAGAACAAGATATAACTAAACACAACCCCCCGGAAGAGCACCTCCACGCTAAATGGGTTTTGTTTTTATTGTTCAATTTTCATAGCTACTTTTCGTTATCTATAACTTAGTTCGTAGATTCTTTTTTCTTTTTTCTGTGATTATGCTGAAGGGTTTTGTGTATAAAACTTGAATATGAATATGAATATGAAGGTTGGTGATCCTTGATGTAGACAATGAATGCGATAAGCAAACGTCATGACCCTAGCCTTTCTTGCTGACTGGTGTTGTTGACTGGGAAGCTCACGACCATAGCATTGCCCCTTTGAAGTGCATCTTTCAGCTTACTTGGGCCAGTATAAAATGTCTTTCTTCAAATCGGATGCAACGGAAGCTGAAGAAGAGTTTTGTGGACAAATGGATGCAGTTCTACAGCACAATGCATTGGGAGTCGCAATTGCGGTTGGACATCGCATTGGCCTAATTCAGAAATTAACGGAACTGCAAGAGCCCAAAACATCAACTGAAATAGCAAATGCCACGGGACTGAACGAAAGGTGAGTAGCTGAGTTCTAAAAATCAATTTACAAGTAGTATTAGAAAGTAAATCCAATATATTTGGAATCTTATGAGTTCAATATTTGCAGAATTTTGAAACCAGAAAAATCAGCCCTTTAGACTTTTTTATAATGTAAAAGTTTAATGTTCTGATTGAATCCCTAGCTATCATGGATGCAAGAAAGTGCTATATACTTCAAGTAACACCACTTCATTCATCATTTCAGATATGTTCGAGAATGGCTAGCCATTTTAGTTACGTCATCCATAGTGAATATGGACAAAGAAAAGGACACTTATTTTCTTCCTCGTCACTGCGTGTCATACTTCAAAAGTCACTCAAACTGTCTTCTATTTGAAGAGCTCTTTATGATGTTTGCTCCAATTTTGCCACAGATTCAGCAATGTTTCAAGAATGGGGGAGGTATTCCTTACTCTAGCTATGAAGAATTCCATCAAGTTATGAGTGTTTTCTCAAAGGAATGCCATAATCAAACTCTGATTCAAAAATTTCTTCCATCTATTGAAGGCATGCAAGAAAAGTTAGAATCAGGAATAAGATATTTAGATGTGGGATGTGGGGTTGGTATCCCTTGCATGCTCATGGCAAAGCAATATCCAAAAAGTGAATTTTATGGATTTGATTTCTCTGAGAAAGCGATAAATGAAGCAAGGGAGATGGCAGACAGTCAAGGACTGAAAAATGTACATTTGGTGCTACATGACTGTGCAGTCTTTGATTCAAAATATGAGGAAATGTTTGATTTTATAACGGCTTTTGATTCCATCCATGACCAAGCTAGGCCAGCAGAGGTGTTATCAAACATATACAAAATGCTCAAACATGGCGGAATATTTTCTATGGTGGACGTAAATTCGTTCAGCAATCCTGCAGATAACATAGGAACGCATTTGTCTGCTTTGAAATACGCAATCAGCCTTTTGCACTGCATGCCAGTCAGCCTTTATTTTGATGGTGGAGTTGGTCTAGGCACTTGTTGGGGTCGTGAGTTAGCAATGAAGATGTTGAAAGAAGCTGGCTTCAGCGATACTGAAGAAAGAGCATTAGAGTGGAACACATTCAATGTTCATTATTTATCAAAGAAGAACTGAGATTTCTCCGATAATACTGTAGCTCCGAACTCTTTGTTTTAAAAGTACTCTCAGGTGCCAAGTAAACGCCCCTCCGCTTATTGATTTTTCGATTTTTTGCCAACCTTCCTGACCTTATTAGGACCCCCGTTTATTAATTTGTTAAGGAAAATAAGCTTTTTTACAAACCTTTTTTTGTTCTCTCCATCCTTGTATAATCATCTAAAAACTTTTCTCAAATTCCAGCCCCCCGTTTAGTTTGACTCCTCTGTTTATTCAATTTCGAAATTTTTTCCGACCCCCTGTCTATCAGGACCCCCCGTTTATTAGGCACTTGAGAGTACACTTGATAGAATATTTGTTTTAATTAACACTTTATACTGCAGTTTCTCTTGTAGAAATTGTTTTGTTGATAACTTTAATTGTTCATTCTTTGTTTTTTAAATTTCACAAGCACAACATCTTCTATACAGAAATTTTCTTATTATAAATTAAAAATACACAAAGCACTGTTTTTGTAACTTACAACTGCTAAACAGATTTGTAGGTGCTAATAGTAACACTTTTTGCATAGGTTTAATCAGTGGCGTAGCTACGATTTGGCAGTGAAGGGGCGAAACCCGGACAAATTCCGACGAAATTTAGGGATGTTGTGTTGACAAGTTTTCTGACAAACACCTTTGAAGTTCGGTTGTTGCCCCCATTTATACGTCGTATCAAAGGGTCGTTGTTTGTTCATGAATTTGTATACTTCTCTACTATTAGCAATTTTAGAAGCCGATATG
>WIPJ01001729.1:110105-120850 GCA_018155075.1 Cassiopea andromeda
ACTTGGTGTGAAGATAATTGTGACTGTTGTGAAGAAACAGACATCATTTTATGTCTTTACTGAAGCATTGAAGTTAGTAGTTTATTGTTTGATTTAAGAAAGCTTTTTTAATCTTTGAAGATGATTTCATACAGATATTTAGCAGTTATTAAATCTCTAAGGAGCATCTGACGCAGAGATAAACTTGCAGCAATTCTTAGTAAAAATACGATAATTTAAGAGTCCTATTGGAATACACATAACATAAAATAACTCATGTCTCAACCTATAGCGTTCTATTTATTGACAAGCAGAGCTTTAAAAGTTTAAAAAGATCTTTCTGCTATATTTCCTTCAGCCATTCGTAGATTGAAACATTTCTTGGGAATCGCAGCTGAATTATAAATTTCAAGAGAAGAGCCACGACGAAAAACATCTTTTCTTCTTTATTTACTTCGACGTTCCATTAGTTCAACATACCATAAAATTAGGACTTATCCAATAGACATAATGGATGTTAATACAGACTTAGCCGATAGACATAAACGATGTTAAAACGTTTCGAGACATCATGTCTCATCCTCAGTTAATATAAAAGTGCCAGTGGGAGGTTTTATAAATGAACTTGTTTTTCGTCGTGGCTCTTCTCTTGAAAGCTATTGCGTAATTAGATGCTTAAATTTGGCAGCATATTGAAAGTTGAAAGAAAAATGAAATTCATTTTAAGTGAGAATGTTACATCCTCAAATGGGTATCAGTGGATTGGATTTGACAACGAAGACGATTTCCCACATTTTAATCAGCCAAAAAGATGCCAAAATCTGGTAATAATAAAATTCTGCCTCTTCACTTTATTTTCTTTTTTAATTTCCTTCCTAAAAGCCAAGCTTCTTCTCCAGTTCAAGTCAAAAAAAATGTTTAGTTTTTTAAATCTCTACGATAACTTGTGTAATTTTTGGATTCCATATGTTCATTCCTAAGTGAAGACTTTGTTCCTACTGTTCTGAGAGTTTGAATTTTGCACCATGTGACTGAATACGAATACGTTAGACAACTAAACCAGCATTCTCAATCTGCTCGACCTGTTGCACACTACTGATCCAATGGATTTATTTTCATATTTTAGGGTAATTTATGCAACTTTGCCTTTAAAGGAATGACTTTTGTGACATCGCATTATATGATCAATGGCTACAGTTCAATTCAATGGGGGACATTGTGGAAAAGATACTTTCAAATTGATAACGAGACAGAGAAAAATGATGCCATAAAACTTTGGAAAGTAAGTTACAGCTTCTGCTCAACATTCACATTGGAAATAAGCTTAAAAGGAGATTAGGCCCACGAATGAACACACCAAATGTAAAGCTCATCGTGGTAGCCAAAGATCTTTTCCCATCAGTCTTCTACTACATAAATATATACACATTACACATATATGCACACCAATGTTATATATTTTAAGCTATGCTATGCATCGTATATTGTATATTGTATTCGTATTACAGGTTGGTTCAAAATATGGCTTGGCCTACGATGCAGTACACATTTACGCGTTAGCATTTCGTAAACTCATTGACTTGAACAAAACGATAACTGGGCCAGATTTGGCATCTGCTATTCGTCTGGTAAAATTTTAGTCAACGCGTATTACTCTTGATTATTTTTCTTTACATTCTGTGTATTGATAACGGACATTTTTCTAAAGGGAATTCTATAATATTCTTATTGAACTTTAAGGAATGAAACCTTTCTTGTTTGCAAATAATATGTCTTAGATACCATCAAGAAGCTTCTGTCCAATTCTCTTCATTCCTAGATTACAATGAGAAATTTTATGATGAAAAACATCTCATTCACTTCAGTTGGAAATCCTGCAACATATTATGGTAAATTACACCACTTCACGATTTTCTTAATTTTCATTTTAACATGCATGTCTTTTTTCTAAATGCTAAATTTCATGCTCACATTTTCAAACTACACTCGATATGTACCCATTTCCCATCAAAAAGAAGTTAAATTGTTAACTTCAACTCCACAAAGCAGGCTTTCCTGTCAGTAAACAGTAAGTTGAAATTTCAATGGTAACGTATTAAAATTATTAAACTATTAAGTTATTAAAATTGTATATTGTATATCTTTCTAATATTGTATATCTTTGAATATCTATAAATTATTGTATACCTTTGTATATCTTTATGATATTTTCTATCTTTAGGTAGGCTCTCCCTTACATGGCCAAATCAAAATTCATCAGATTATTTTCATGGTGGAAAAATCAGAGCTGGATGGATCAAGCAATGGGATTGGAGTCTATCAACAGTTTTTGTACGGTCATTTTGCTTGATTTTTCTCAGTACGTTTATAATTTTTGTAAAAATGTTGGATGTTGGCTGATTTTCAGAAGACCATGCTCTGATTCTGTACCCTGATGGATATTAACACACTATAATAAATTGAATAAGTTCTCCAATCGATCGGAATATAGCTTGAGTATATGTCTAAGTTGAACTTAAATACTTTTTGCATGTTTTTAACCTGGGTTTATCTCTCTCTCTCTCTCTCTCTCTCTCTCTCTCTCTCTTGCGAATCCGGCTTGCAACTGTATCATTGCTCACCTTGCGCGACACTACAAATTAAAGAAGTCACGCTTTTCCATACTTTGCGATCGTTTCCTATTTTCTTCAGGATGTTAAAATCTGTCATTTTAATTTGTCTGATTTCATTTGCTGATGATCATGTTTTGCTGATTCTTTTTATCTATTTGTTTTCTGGATAACTTTTTATCATTGAAATGCTTTTAAAGAAAGTAAATTATTTTTCAATTTAATCTAACCCAATTATCAATTTGAAAAGAATATTTTTATAAACTTGCAGAGAAAATACATTGCAGTGAAATAGCGTTACTTTCTCTTTTAGATTTCCAATTTTGGACTAAATGTTTCTGTGGAATATTACTTATCAAAAATAAATTTGGAAATTTAGTTGTTCCTTTATAGGCAAATATTGTTATAGAAATTATCTTACTTTGTTGTGGCATGAATTTTATCTTATTATGTTACAATTTAAATGACATTACAAATAACATTCATTTTTTAGCAAGAAATTATTAGTCTGTTAGCGATTAATCACTTCCGTCCGATCAGATTGTTAGTTTTTCTCTTCTTTTGAAAGCAGAGCAACCCGACAACTGGTTATCTCATCGTTGACACTATGAATTTGAATAACTCAGTCGAGGTTAAATCAGACGGAGGCTCGTTTATGCTGCATACTATTGACGTAATGAAAGATGAAAGACTAAAGACTGGTTACATTTCAGTAAATGGAAAGCCAAGAAATGTCAGAAGGTTTGCTTAGGCCTTTTGTTTACATTTGCATTAGACGAATTTTCTTAATGATAAAAGAGCTTACTTTGTAAATGTCCTATAAACATATAATTTATTTACAGTTTTTTCAATTAATTATAGACTGGGGATAAATTATATATCTATTAATGTTAAGGGATATATCAATAAAGCCTAAAAACATAGATTAAAAATAACAGCTATTCTTTCAACTGTAATTACCAGCACAAAACTTCGAAACTATGATTTTGTATCTATGCGACTTTTTCATGATATTTTAATTCTGAAATATTGTTGCATTTTCAAATTGTTAGATATCGCTCAATTGCTGGGTTGTTTTTCCTTGATGAGCAAAGACAAGTAGAAGAAAGATGGAATTTTAACGGAAGATCGAAAAGAAGAACTGTTCCATACGCAGAGATATGGCGTGTAGAATATGTTCCTTTGCCTTTTGAGTGCAGTGGTGGGTGTGGTGGAAACAGAACAAGTAATGAAAATGCGCTTTTATACCAGAATGGGCGTTGCATCTCCTCAGATACTTGCATGTATGTCGCATTACGTCTGCTCTTATCTGCAAGGATTGACGACATCCATTTCATTTTGATAGAATAAAACAACACCAGTAGAGAAGGAAGTGCACATGACATTATTTATGGAAGTTTTTCATATCTAAAGTATCTAAAGCATGCTCTAGAAAGATGGCATCTTTGACATTCTAAGTGATGCAGACGATCAAAATATGAATTGTACCATGCGACTCAGACAATGTCTGAAAGAGCTTACCTTATTACATGAATTAAAACGATATATTAATTAGCGCGATTTTTTCGTCACTAACGTCAGTTTATTTCACATTAATTTTTGTACTGTGCTAATAATTAAAACACTAATTTGAACATTTCATCAAAAGATAATTCCGAAATCTTGGATTTAAAAATGTGGACGTGACAAAGAAGCATAAAGATATGAAATTATCAACATTATTCAAGTAAAGGATTTCTTGAGAGCCAAAATCATATATGCAACGTGATTCGTTGTAAATCTTGTTTTCCTTTCTGATACATAGAGAAATCGGTAAAGTTAGTATGGACATGAAACGCTGTTTTAAAACCAATTTGAGTTAATTTGATCTGCGTTAATTTGATCTCTGCATTAATTTGTACGTGTTATGTAATGTTTCCCTTTAATTTCGTGCAATAAGGTAATTTTGGAGATTTGAATTTTACATTTTTACCAACAACACTCCTTAGGTGTAATAGAAGCAGAAACGGTACAGTATTATGGAAAGGAAAGACATGTGAAACACCAGTATGTTCACGTGGCTGCCTTCACGGAAATTGCTCAAGGTATGGCTTATAAGATGTCGTTTGCGAGATTCAAAGTTACTTCGAATATTCTATTCTTAATTTGGTTTTGTTTTTACTTTCTTTGTAGTCATTTTCAGCTTCCATATTACATCCTCCAATACTTCTTTTCTGCATTGTTGTAACAATGAACGTAATATGAAATTGTTGCCATAAAGCTATTATCTGATTAAAACAATATTAATTCCTCGACAGACCAAATACTTGCATTTGTCAATTAGGGTGGAGAGGATCTGCATGCAACCAGGCAATTTGCACAAAGTTAGTTGAAATTTATTTGTTAATTTGCAAATTCACTTTTACCACGTTCCTATCACTTCATTACTACCACTTTTTATCACTTTATCATATCATATTAGAAAGGCAGAAAATATATAGGAAAAGAGGAAAGATGTTTGATCTAGGGCTTCAATTTTGATTTTTCGTCATATAATTTAATTGATACTGATTTGTTGATTCATTTCCGATACTTTTAAAAATTTAAATGTTTTCCTACTTTTCTCGAGCGACTGAATTTATTTAAAATTTATTCTGTTTCATCTGCCCTTTGCTTTGAGACAATTTTTTTCACATTAGATGTTGCGTAATAGCCAAATTTCATTATGCCAAATCATAGGTACCACACCTGGTTATTTCCATTACAGTTTTCTTGCTTCACCATGCAAGGCACACTTGTGTACAATTAGATAACATGCCCCCTAATTCACCCATCTTTATGACTGATCTAGATTCCTTCCATATCTGCTTTTTGCTATCAAAATTTTTGCATTACGTTATTTGCTTTGCAATCACAAAATAATGAAAAATATGTAAATTGTGAAGGCCAGTTTGCAGTTTGATGGGTGGACTCTGCGAGGCACCAGAACGTTGTGTTTGCAAAGAGCATTATCATGGAGATGATTGCTCCAAGAGATGCAGCTGCGAAAATGGTAAATGCAAAAATGGTAAGAAGACATGCTTTAAAAGTAAAATATTCTAATTGCAGCTATCCTTCGACAATTTGTATGCAATTTTTGCCTATGAACAACGAATAGTATTGTATTAATATTAAATTCATTTTCATGCTCTTATAGATATTTTGGTACTAATATTTTAATGATTTTCACTTCCATTCTGCCTACTTAGATTTTCTCTCAGCTAGAAAATCTCATTGGTTAACGTTTAGTGAACTCTTCGTTTCTTGAAACACATTAGGCCACTTAACGATGTAGATCGTTTTTGCAGGCAATTTTGGAGACGGTACGTGCCAATATTGTTATAGTGGATATATTGGCAGCAACTGTTCCATCAGTATTTATGCTGTTGTTATTCCACCTATTTTTGGAATTATTCTATTGGTTCTCCTCACTAAACCATGCATAAAATCATACATTAAGAGGTAAGTGCTGCATAAATTATCATTTTTATAGTAGGCTAGAAGAAGCAGTAAGAACTGATGAAATGAGAAAGGATATAGACTGGCATTCTTCCATTGCTCCGTCTTTGGCAATAAATAAAATGTTTTGAATCATGATGAATTATGATAAAACATGATGCCTTGTTTACTGCCTTAGGTCAATGCTGAAAGGAGAGATGCAAAGCGATGAATGGATTGTCACGTGGTCAGACCTTCAGCGTTCAGACATTTTAGCTGAAAAGAGCATCTTTTTTGCAGAAGAGTTTATCAACAAAGGATTAATAAGGTATGGTGAATTTTGTTGTTCATAAAGGCATTTATTTGTGATTTCGTTATGTTGTACTAATTGACTACAATAGCAAATATAGTTACAAATATTTGTAAAATGAATTTATATATTAGATGAAAAGTAGAATTTAGGTAGTCTTATAAACTGTTTTTCTTTACATCGGTATTCATAACTTGCTTCCTTTTTGGAATTTTGAATTTTAGGAGGACTTCAATTAACACTGGTACATGGCATGATCTTATCGTCCACTATCAGGTGAAGAACTTTGCATTTAAGCATTTTGAATTCTATCGTAGTTGATACAAGCATCGTTGCTGCAAAGGTTCAAACCCATCTTTTCCTAATTCCTTCTATATGGTTAGCGTCATTTTTTGCTATTAGACTAGCAATATGTTAAAGCTGAAAATGTATGTCATACATTTAGATATCTGTTTTCAATTAACCTCTTTTTTCTCCTTCTTTTTAAACTTTTAGATGCTTTTTTGTGGTAATAAGAGATGAAATTAAATATCATCTTTGCACCATTGCTCTTTAATTTCTTGTCAAACAGAGATTTAGCAGAGGTTCCATGGAAGCCGACAAGTCTCTACGCAATGAAATCAAAATACTTCGAGATTTGCAACATGGGAATCTTGTCAAATTTCTAGGAGCATGTCTGCAATTTCCAAATGTATCCGTGCTGACAGAACTTGCCTCTAAGGTATGACATCTATCCGATTTTTAGCAATTCTCTCCCATTTTGTCGTTTCTCTGCTCTTAGAAAAAGAAACTAACAGATTAATTTTATGCAATGTTTTAGTGTTAAGGACTTACTTCTGTAGTTAGAAACTCTCACCTAGTTAATTCTAAATCTATCTTTATTAAATTTGAGACAGCTAAATTTAATTCTTACCAATTAAAGTTGATGTCAAGTAGCATATTGATAGAGATTGAACAGAAATCGTTTTCACAAATCACAGATTTAATTACGTATCTCGTATCTAGCAAAGTTGGTTGGCTTAGTCATGTGTCTAAGTATTTCTCGCCAACGGTAAGTTTACAAGGGCTAGTTGTGCAGTGATAATGTTGGTTAGATTGAACACTGAATACTTTGCAATTTAATTTAAAAGCGATTGAAAACTGTTAAAAACTAAGCAGTTCTTTTACTTCAATGCTTTATTTTCAACACTACTTCCCGCTTGGTGTACTTTGTATCACTAACTAATTCAATTCATCATCCGTTTTGTGATCTTTCCTTTGCTGTGACATAATTCAATTTGTAATTTTAAAAGTTTACAGGAAAGCTGCAGCTATAGAAATTTGTTTTTTACATTTAGGGAAGTTTGACGAACATTCTCAAAAATGGATACATTAAATTGCCTTGGATGTTCAAATATTCTTTGCTGAAGGTATCATTCATCACTTCAAAGTGCTTCAGCAATCACATGCTCTGTCATCTTTTGTATTTTATTTCATATGAAATTTAACTTTTGATAAAAAATATTTTGTTTTTCTATTTTATCTGTTCTTAGCTTGATAATGTCAGTTAGATTCAAATGTAACATTTAGTCACTGCTTCCATATCTCCCTTGATGATACTAGAAGCAGAACCATCAAAACGTGTTGTCTATGGCAAGAGACTTTCATCTAAATTAATAATTGCGGCAAAAAGAATAATTAGTGTGATAGAAGTTTGAACAAAATGCTAATTGATACATTTAAACTGCAACTGTTTATGCAATAAATTGCTTCTGTAGGACATTTGTCGTGGATTGGAGTATATTCATCAAAGCGAGATTGGGTCACATGGCAGACTAAAATCATCAAACTGCCTCATCGACAGCAGATGGAACTTAAGGTTATCCGGTAATCATAATTTGTTGTTAAAAATTGAATTTTTTAAGCATCAAATAAGTAGCTAACTCGAATAACTAATTGGTTTATTCTTTTGTTATGACTAGTTCATATATTTCTACTTTTAAGCAATTTTAGTGGATTAGTCAAACCATAAACATTTGAAATGTTAAGAAACAACAAAACCCAGCCCATAAAATTGCAATCGATTGTATTTTTGCACTTTATTATATATTGTACTAAATTCTTTGTTCTATTTGTTTGTATTTATTGTCCTTGCTCATCTGTTGTCATCATCACTTTGTCATTTGTTCTTGCCTATAAATCTAACAGAGGTACAGACAATTGGCATTGACTTCAAATAATTTAGTCTTTGGGTCTCATTCCTTTTATCATCTTACGATGATTGAAATGGAAAACAAGAATAGTAAATTAGTTTGCCATCTATTGCCTAAACTGAAATGGTTCATACACTTTCTAATAGTAAATCAATCAGGTGCGATCCAGAGATGGACTTTGGCGGGAAACGTTGCCATTAGGGGAGCCATTGCCCCCACGCTCCCCTCTAGATCCGCCCATGCAATCAATCGATTCATCACCTTGGTTGGTAAGTTGATTGACTGATTTGATTGGTAAATTAGTTGACTGATTTGAATTGTCAGTTGATAGACTGATTTGACTGGTCAATTGATTGACTGATTTGACTGGTCAATTGATTGACTGATTTGATTGGTCAATTGATTGACTGATTTGATTGGTCAGCTGACTGACTGATTCGATTGGTCAGTTGATTGACTATTTCTAATTAAAATGAGGATTTACTGTCATGTTCATGCAGGTTTTGGACTTAAAAGTTTTAGAGTAAAAAGAAAGGAAACAGAAGTATCTCAAGGAGGAAGCATGGATTCATCAATTGAAAGAGTAGATTCATATGAAGATGACTTTTTGTACGTCTTGCTTTTTCTTTTATGACGTTTTCAAATGCAACTACACTTCTGTGGAATGCTCTAAGTGATATTCCCTCAATTGAATTGAATTATAGCCCCTTTTCAAAGAGAAATATATAGAATTTTCCTTTTTCAGTAATCTCTTCTGGACTTCACCTGAAATTTTGAAAACTGGTATTTCTCATCTCGATCAAGTGGGTTATGGGACGAAAGATGGCGACGTATATAGGTTTGATATCAAACATTCCTCTTGCAATCAATTTTTTCTCTCATCTTTGCTTGCTGTGCCACCAATTGGAAAGCAAAATTCATGAGCAATTGAGTTGATAAAGGAGCACAATTGACAGCAACGTTTATTCTATTTTAGAATGTAAAATAGAAACATTAATGACCTGCCAAAAGAGAATTATTCTTGCACTTTATTCTGAAGACAATCAGATTTAAGTTATTGTGAACAAGACAACAATTTTAGCGTTAGATACGTATTTTCTCTCCTTTGAAATTCTTATTTAGGAGAATTCCAAACAGTTTTGCCTTATTTTCTCTCTAGTTTTGCAATAGTCTTTTCTGAGATATGCACAAGAGAAAAACCTTTTCAAGGTTTGTCTTTAACAAATGAAGACACAGTGGATTTGATTGCTGGTCGGACAACGCCCCAAACAATTAGGGTTTGTACTCATTTTTACAGAACACCTTTTAATTATAGAAAAAGAATATTTTCCCAGAACTTTCTAATTTGCACGTTCGTTTGTCTATAATGCTGGCTTTTTCATTCGTTTTCTTCCAGATTTGGAATACCTACCTAGCAAGAAGAAACCGAGAAGCGGGCTCTTTGCCTAGGCCATGCATCATGGAGAAGTATTGGCCGGTGGACAAAAAAGAATGTAAAGCCTTAAAAATTGTAAGTGATTCTGAATTAAGAATAAAATTTTAATGATTTACAAGATTTTGCTTGATTTGAGCACTTTTTGTGTTTACCTTTATCAAGCACTAATTCATTACATATTACACATCCTATTAGTGCATGTTTTGCATTAATTTACTTGCCACCAAAAGCATAGATACTGGACTTTCACATAATTTGCTTTTGAAGTGCGTTTCCATCGCAGGTCATATGAATTATCTTTCAACACGGTTTTAACTAGGATCAAATACCCTTTCAATTATTCTTTTGTAAAATTTAAACTAAGAACTAGTTATAAAGACTCTTTGCCGATTAATTTCCACTGGGAATGAACCACTGCAAAGGTCTATAAATATTCGATTATTCTCTAATTTGCGGCTTTCAGCAGCCTCTGTTCAGCCTTCTTCACACACATAGAGATATAGTTTGAGAATTTTCCTAATAAATTATTCATATTATAGAAAAAGTTGTTTTAATCTACTTGCCAATTTAATTTCCTAACAATTTCGTCGCTAATTAGGTTTTCTGGATCACAAAGAATTCAGTGTAAATTTTGGATGGTAGCAATGATTTGAATATAGTCAAAACGTTGCAGAATTAGGATATTTATGCAGTTTAAGATGAAGAAATTCTTGTTTGATGTACTTGCAAAATTGATATCAATGAGCATGTGCTTATTCAACCAC
>WIPJ01001729.1:140172-160344 GCA_018155075.1 Cassiopea andromeda
TATAGTCTTTGCTTTTGGCTAAAAAGTTCTAACATCTATTTCCAATTTAATTATGCATCCAACTATTAGAGAATTGAGCAAATGTATTTCTTCACAAAATTCCAAGTGTATAGTCATTGCTTTTGGCTAGAAAGTTCTAATATTTACTTCCAATTTAATTATGCATCCAAATATTAGAGAATTGAGCAAATGTATTTCTTCACAAAATTCCAAGTGTATAGTCTTTGCTTTTGGCTAAAAAGTTCTAACATCTATTTCCAATTTAATTATGCATCCAAATATTAGAGAATTGGGCAAATGTATTTCTTCACAAAATTCCAACTGCATAGTCTTTGCTTTTGGCTAGAAAGTTCTAATATTTACTTCCAATTTAATTATGCATCCAAATATTAGAGAATTGAGCAAATGTATTTCTTCACAAAATTCCAAGTGTATAGTCTTTGCTTTTGGCTAGAAAGTTCTAACATGTATTTCCAATTTGATTATTTATCCAAATATTAGAGAATTGAGCAACTGTATTTCTTCACAAAATTCCAAGTGTATAGTCTTTGCTTTTGGCTAAAAGTTCTAACATCTATTTTCAATTCAATTATTCATCCAAATATTAGAGAATTGAGCAAATGTATTTCTTCACAAAATTCCAAGTGTATAGTCTTTGCTTTTGGCTAAAAAGTTCTAACATCTATTTCCAATTTAATTATGCATCCAAATATTAGAGAATTGAGCAAATGTATTTCTTCACAAAATTCCAAGTGTATAGTCTTTGCTTTTGGCTAAAAAGTTCTAACATCTATTTCCAATTTAATTATGCATCCAAACATTAGAGAATTGAGCAAATGTATTTCTTCATAAAATTCCAAGTGTATAGTCTTTGCTTTTGGCTAAAAAGTTCTAACATCTATTTCCCATTTAATTATTTATCCAAATATTAGAAGAGTAAGGAAATGTATTTCTTCATAAAATTCCAAGTGTATAGCCTGTGCTTTTGGCTAAACATTTCTAACATTTGTTTGTAAGTGAGCTATTTTTCAAAGCATTTAAAGATGGAACATCTAAAGGTCTGGACCGATTGAACAGTATATAGACTTGAAGTTTAGCCAAAAGGTAATTGAATATATTTAACACTTACCTCTTGGTCTTAGCATTTATGAAAATAAAACAGATTTCTTTTCTGCGCATAACGTTCTTTGAATCAAGTTGCAACTTTCTCACTATTCTAGAACTTTGAAATAAGAACCGACTATTTTCCATTCAAATTACCATCCCTAGAAGGTTTGCATGTTGCTAAGGACTTCTTCGTTTATGTCAAATTTTAAGTTTATTCAAAGTATTTAAAAACAAAACATTATTCCCATAGAAACTCAAAAGAACATGGTCCGTCCTTTTCGTCAAAATTGCCTGTGAGTATATCACAATATATTTCCTATCAAATGGAAAACTTGTAGCTTTTGCATTTGCCCAAAAACGTCTTACATGTTAGCTTTAAACGACACACTATTTGATTAGCAAAGAGCCAAGCGCATAGCTCTTGCTGTTGGCCATAACTTTTATCCAGTTATTTATCGTTTAGTAATTATTATTTATGGGACTCTCAAAATGAAGCAGAATATTTTTTACTCAAAGGGTCTCTGTATTGCACTAAAGCTTCTTGAAGATATTTACAAGTTAATTATTAACCAAGATACTCTAATATAAAAGATTACTTTCTGTTCAAAAATGTCAATTATGTAGCATTTTCTATTCTCCAAAAATCTTCATTTTATTCACTGGCAAATTATTATTCCAGGCCTTTGAATACAGAATGGCTGACATTCTACACAAAATGCCAAGTTTAAACCCATTACAACAGGCCAAAGATTCCTCGAATGTATTTACAAATTAATCAACATTCTAGATCTTTGAAAAAATAATTTCCAACAAAGTGCCCGAACTGTAGCTTTTAAAAGTCCTTTAGTCATTCATTTCTAACAGTTATTTGCAATTTAACTATTATTATCTTTGAAATTAAAAATAATATTTTTCATACAAAGTGCCATGTGGACAGTCCTTGCATTTGTTCAAACATCTCTAACAGTTATTTGTAATTTCACTATCATTTACAAGATTTTAAAATGAAACAAGGCTATTCTCTTTTCAAAAATGCTTATATTTGTTTAAAAATTCTCAACTTATTTGCCATGGAATTACTAACAAGATATTTCAAAACGAAGAAGATAATTTCTGTTGAAAGTCTTTGGCTTTTGCATTCGCCTACTCCGTCTATTTCCAGCTGAATTATCATCATCTTCGACAATCAAATGCATTCTTTTCTCTGCAAAATTCCAAGTGTACATCCCTTGGTTTGGTCAATTATTCCTTGAACTTACTTAGTTTAATCACTAGCGAAGAGACTTGAAAATGCAGCTGATAACAATCTGCACAAAATGCCTATGGCATATAGTACTATTATAACAAGCTTGCGTTTGATTTGCTATTAGTACTCATCTACTCATGCAAAATATTACCATATAGTAAAGTGAGCACAATAATCCCAACGCAAATTGAGATTGAAAAAGTCGTTGTGCTTTGTAATGGGTAACTTTCGATGATATTGATCAGCGAAACGTTTTGCGTCCACCATCAGAATCCTTCACTTGAAATTATATACATGGATTAAATTACATAAATTAAATTTTAGTAAACGAATGAAAGCTAAATAATGAAAGCTAACTTTTTTATCTTTTTTTTCTACGTCAAGGTATAACACAAATCTTAGCGATTTTATAAATTTAATGTTACAAATATGAATCATATTTCGATGACTACGAAATGGGCTACGAAGATTTGAACAGTTGGAAGACGAGAGAGAAATGAACATAGTAAAACTCTGTAAGGAGTAATATATTTACAAATCCATTTTTGAAGTTAAGGGACAAATGCATAAGGACTCATTAATACTTGCATCTGTTGCTTAATTTCATCAAAGGGTTTGTCAATATAATGGATTTCACGGGATCCTATACTATTTTGACGTCGTTCTCGCTGCCTTCAACTTCAAGCCCCTCTCCAATTCTGCTTCCCTTTTTTCCACCACAGCCTAAATCACTATGCCACTAAATCTCAGCACTAAATCTCCTTTCGGTATGGACATTTTGCTCTAAGCTGAGGCAGTACTTTTTCAGCTCTCAAAAAGGTGAAAAGATCCGAGAAAGGGCAAGAGTATCTGCGAAAATTGAGTATTTGATTAGAATATATTGAATTCGATAAAGATTGTTGGTGGCTGCATTGTACACTCTTTTTGATGTGTGCAAATTTAGACTTACGAATTGAAATTCTATTCATATGATGCAAAAATGGGTTTGCAAAATGACATAACCATGCTGGTGGTGTGATAAATCAAACTGTTTAAATGAATATATTACAGCCAATAGAACTAATTAGAAAGACTTTGTTTGGTTTCCCTCTATGAATTTTTGATGAGGTACCCGAGATGGTTTTACCATTAAAATTCAACCCATCATTAGAGATTCATTTGAGCCGGATGTCTGTAAGTACCAACAGCAGCATGTCCAGCGAAACAAAAGTTTCTTCAGGTAAATTTTAAAACAGTTCTTTTATGTTGCAATTACAACTTTGCTGAGAATAAGAATAAATTCTTATTAATAAATTCACATAACTTTCTAATTTAACTCTTTTCGTGTGTAATGACGTTCTTGCTTTTCGTAGACGCTCTAAAACCAAACACTAAGGAGGATACCATTAAGGAGATTCTATATTTGTACAGGCTTTTTATTATACAAAAAACCATCATTTTGCCTGAGCGTCAGTCTTCTTAACTTTTCTTGAAATTGAGCTTGAGATTTTGAAACATTTTCTAACCTTTTACAGAAATAAACTGAGCAAAATGGGTTGCACTTTCTTTATTAATCTTGTATACTCGAATTTGAATTCCATCTTTAATATTTTGACTGTATTAATGACGTTATACCGATTTTTGGCCAATAAAAATTTTGGAATTGAGCCTTGTGAATTTTTAAAGATTTTGGCAATTCAGACTCATTTGCTTACAAAACTTTTTCTTATACTACAACGTGAATTTAATGCTGCAAATCATGGATTTAATGCTTGCAAGGATTTCAACTCGGAATTGAGGCACAAAGCAAGAAAAATTAGCCCTTTAGGTAGCATAAAAGTCTTTGAACATGGCAACATTTGGTTGCTCTAACAAATATGTACTACTAAATAAACAGTCCATCAAATAAAGTTAGTAAATAGAATTTAGGAAACGGTGTTCAGGCCGAATACCAACACCTGCAAAAGTCGTAAAAAATTTAAGATATTATTGAATTGAATTGAATTCATTGAATTGAATGCATAACCCATGAGAAATGCGCTTAGGATAAATTTCCAAAAGTTGGAAATGTAGCTTCATAGTCATTGGATACAGTTGGCCTCAATCCTATTTGCAATACACGTTTGTTTTACAAGGAACAAGTTAAGAACCTAAGAAACAAAGATTGGGTAAAATTCAAAAGAAAGCTTGAAAATATTTTTTACAAGAAAATTACCATAGCCTCATCTGGGAGTTTGCTGCTACTTGAGCTTCTAAGAATTGCAAAAATTTAAGGTTGGATTTGATAATAATTATTGAAAAACATCCATGTTGAAGGCAGGTGATTGTTTTTCTTGTAAAAGACGTTTCGTCCACCGAGTAACTGATTATTGCTTCTACTTTGGGATGGCGCTACAGGGGGTGGGCCCCTCCAAAAACTCTTCCCTGCTGCTAGCTATGCTCATAATAAATCTTTACCGCCATAAAATATAGCAACCAATTACATTTATGGATTTTACTATTTTATAAATGAAAATCTAGCTATAAATGAAAGCTTTCAGGAAAATAAACATTAAAAAAATTGCAGCATTCAAATGTTTGGAAAATTATGAATCTTTAACGGTTCAGTGTGGCAACAAATGCACGATTAAAACATAATATGAGTATGGAAATGACGTATGTGAATGTGGAAGTGACGTAATACGGTAAACCTCTTACTAGTTTACTGACAAAGTCAACGGACTTAAGAACGTCAATGAAAGATTCCAAGCAAGACCACAGAGTGCTAAGGGGATCTAGTTGTTGAAGAATGTAACTGTTTGATCAATTTCTTTCACTTTCAGCGCCAAATGGCAATGTACACCAAAATGGAAATACCACTCTCAGCAAAATGACTTTAAGTGAAATTCGAGATGATATGCCAGCATGGAAGAAGCAATTGCTCCAAAAAAAGAATGATGAAATAATGGTAAGAATATGTTTGCTACTCCCTCAGCAACATGACATGTTACTGTTTGTTTACTCTTCATTCAATCGAGAAAAGACGGAAGAGAAATGAATTGAGGACTGAAGATAAGGGAGCAAAAGGGTCTTGGACGCTATCCCACGGAAAATTCTAACCTCCATTGCGGATGCACGGTTTAAAGACATTAAATGGATAATAGAAACAGTTAACAACTACATGATTAGAAAATTTCTACCAATTATTGAACCAAAGTCTTCAATATATGTTAGCTAGGGAGCACAATAAACATTTTGATACTAGAGTAGAGAAGAAACTTTATGTGGATACGCAACGAAGGAGCAAAGTTTTTCATCCGCCATTTGCTATAAAATTAATCGCCTCCATTCAATTCAGGAATATTAAGACAACAATCCTATCACTTAACTTCCGACACCATTCAGTTCAAAAATCATCTAAATTTAGCAATTTGTTTTGATATAATTTTATTTTAAGAGGGTGGGAAGTTTTATAATCCACTCCTAATATGGCGTTAAACGGAAATGATAATAAACTTAATAACGAAGAAACAAATTGCAAAAATAGGCCCAATGATGATGAAAAATGATGATCCAGCTTGACGATGAAAAATTTGTAATATGAAAACATATTGAGCGTCATTTGCATCTATTAACCATGAGAAAAACTGATGCGTGAGAATACTACTAAAGGTGAAATTTTGAAGAGGATACACGATAATACAAATGACTTTTGATCAAAATGCATCAAAAAAATGAATGGCTCATTAAATCTTGCATGGATGTAGCGAAATTTCTCTCTTTTCAGGCTAAACTTCAAAAGCAAAAAGAAAGCGAAGAAAAAGAAAAGCAAAAATACGCAAATGTGCCCTCATGGAAAGCAGAAATCATGAAAAAGAAAGAAGGCGAAAAGAGGAAACAAGAAGAATTGGAAAGGCAAAAAGAGGAAGAAAAAGTGAAACAACAGAATGTCTTCAACATGAAACCAAATTGGCAACAAGAACTCATAAAACGAAGAAATTCTTACCAAGGAAATACGGCCTAAGTCTACTCTCAATAGATCTCATTTTGCAAGAAAAGCATGTCATGGCACTGCGGTTATTGATTGAATTGGATAGCCAAGCTCATTTACATCTAAATAAGCACAAAACGTCTTATCATGTGATTAATTAATTTTTCCAATCTAAGAGTAACTTTCACATCTTTTGCACTTTAAACTAAGCAGAATGTTGGATATAGATAAAAATTTTGACCATAAAATACGGCGTTTTCTATGAAATTCAAATTTCTGCATATTATATCCACTGTACACAATTTCAACTTGAGAAAGTTTCCTTTACAAATTATTTCTATTATTGACATGAAATAAAAAAGATTTCTTTAAAAGTGAAATTACAGTCAAAGTCGTACTTTGAACATGAACTGCTTTTGATGGACAACAGCAAGAAGCAATCAAATCACGACGATATCATTCTTTGGTACTCTGATAGCAACAATGATTTCTTCACAACCTCCCATGTTCTTGCGGCATAATGGAACCTGTAAAAAATATGGAAGATTTCCTGTATAGATAAGTACCAGCAGTAAAATGATACATGGAATTTCACTCAAACGAAGATTCAACTCCAGCTGATTTCCATATCCAATCATTCTCTAAGAAAATAATGGCAGATTAAGACAATATTTTAAATTTAAAAAGAAATACAAAATTTAAACGAAAAGGAAAATGCTGCATATTTTGGTTTCATTGTTGTGACTAGAAGAAACAAAAATTGCAAATTGCAAAGAAACAAAAATTGCAAATGGTGCCTTAAAGCGATGACATTGTAAACAAAAATTCTGACAAAATTGTGAAGAAATGCTCGCATATCTCAGTTCTGCTATATAACCCAGTAGTCTAGCACAGGCAAGCAAACAATTTTTCACAAATTGTTCTGAAAATTGCTTTCTGTTCAAACAATGCATGGCAGGTGGGGCATTTGATCCTTCGAAGTCACACTTGACGTCACCATTCCATGACCCTTTGCAAAAATAGACGCTCCTTCCAAAAGGAAATCTAGACCCATGCAGATTCAACTTGGAAATAAAGATCATCCTTGTTTTTCACAGCATTCGCTGAATGCCATACAACAAACTGTTGTTGCTACCATGATGAATTTGTATTCAGAAAATGGTGAATGAAGCTCATTACCCAAAGAATTTGGTGGTAGGTTGGGTGGCATCTATCGATAAGTAACTTGAAAAAGCAAAAACATTCATAAAAATCTCATGCTCACCAATTCTTTTCTGTCAGTGAATGGTGAGTAATATTTCGTCTTGGCATTGACATTAATTGCCGTCTCATTGTGGAAACAATGGTTGCAAAACTAGGGCGACCAAGATACTCTGATATTGGAAATTGACCATCGTTGTCTAAATAGGTAAACAGTACACATTCAACAATGCAATTAACATGAGAGAATCAAGCATATAAAAGCATGCAATGCCCTTAGATTCACATAAAATATGATATATTCATAAATATGGTCATTCAAAAAGTACTTACGCTCAGTTTCATCGATTTTTAGACGCTCCTCTCCCTTCTACGCTTTTGTGCGTTTTCAAGGTACCCCTTCCCCCCTGAGTATACGCACTTTAAGTCATCACAACCCCCGCCTAAATCTTTGCTACTATAGTTTATCTGAGTAATTTCAAAGTTTGCAGAATTTGATGCATACCCAAGAACTCTAAAAATGATCAAATGTTTGTATGAAATCAATGAGAAAGCATCATTCAAAAAATTTATTTCATTTCTTGGAGGGTGGCTCTTCAGCAAATGCTGTTTTACTAAGGGGCCTGCCATTAATGTTACAGTTTATTTAATAAAAATAAAAATAAAACATATAAATAATATACTAAAAAAACAAAAGGAAATTTTTAAAATAAAAGTATAAAATCAAATATAAAATCGAGGAACTGAGAATCCGCCAGCAATCTAGGTACTATTGTTGTCCAAAAAGAGGCAGTCAAGTAAAGATGTAGGGTGCTTCGCAAGTAATTGCCGTTTGAAAATTACAAGGGCGTGCGTATATTTTCTTAAGAACCCCTTCCCCCTTGTACATTTTCGTAAAATTTTTTGGTACCCCCTTCCCCCTTCCGAGCGTACACACTTTTTGGATGGCCCCAATGTATCTCAAATCAAAAGTTTTAGAAAGTTCCAGAGCATGAAAGAAGGTCAAAAGGTAGTAGAAAATGAAAGTGAAGTGAAAGAAAGGAAATGAAAATGAATGAAAGCTTAAGTAAAGCAAGGAAAATTATTGGAAGGCAAAAATAAGGCGGCTGACATTAAAGCATCAATGAATGATATTTTGAAGCAATTTCATCATAAGTGAAACGATCTAATGGAAAAAGTAATAATTTAAGGAAAACGCTTCACTTTAACAGCAAAAGAAGCCACTAACATTCCAGCTACAGAAATATAGACTGAGAGAAGAAAATCTATTTTAATGTATTCGATGCATCCAAAGCAGGGGCCTTGAGACATTTCAAAACGTGGGCCGCATCAACAATTAAGCAAGCTGGTTGGGGCCTAATGCACATTCGAGGTAAAAAGCATCTGAAAAAGGGAAATGACATGAAAGGGATATTTCTTTGTATTTTTTCCGTAGACAAAACGGTCTCAAGGGGACCGATGAGAAGGTATCTGGCTGCATCTGGCCCGTGGGCCGTAGTTTGGAGAGCAATGATCTAAAGGAAAGGTCAGGCACTAAAATGTCACATAAGATGTCGCATAAAATGTCACAAGTTGCAAAGAATAGGGCCAATGTAAGAAATATAACCGATAAATTGATATTTTACCTTCTTTGATATCATATTCTGGGATTAGAACGATGTTGAGATCTCGAAAACTAGTAAAAGGCTTCAGCGTAAAAAATGGAAGCAGCTGGTCTCGGATTATTGAAGCACTTCCTGTATAAAAAACCATCGTTATAGCTTAGTATACAATCTCTAAATCTTACAAAAATAGAATTAAAATGAGACAAATGCAGATGGAAAATACAAATATTTATTAATAACGAAAAAGATAGATCTATAAAACGGTAGTTCACTTTAGTTAATATACATCTAATCAAATTAACAGTACAACAATATTGGCAAATGCTTTTAGTCTCAGATCATAAGCAAAACTAAATTTTAAAAACAAAACAACTGCATTTCCATTTCCCATAAATATACTCTCCAGGAAAAAAATTTCAAAGGCCATATTCTGATCATAAAATCAGATACTAAATGCTGCATTTAAATTACATCATCGTCATCATCGAGAGGAAGATTCTTTGGCCTTAAACAGTATATTGATATATGAAATCTCTCCGGAATTTTTCATATAAAAAAAATCTCTCCGAAATGAATTTGGAGATTATATTACCTCTAATTTTCAGCCTTGAATGTGCGAAGTATTTGCTTGTTAATTGTACAATTTGCTTCACATGTTCCATGTTATACATTTCAGATTTGCATCGATTGTAAGCAAAAACTACAGAGAACAATTCATAATTATTCGTAGGGAATATAGACTTGTAGCATGAATCAGAATAAATCCATATCAATCTACGTTCAACATATACCAGATTCAAGCCAATCTAAAGCTAGTCTAGATTAATTTATGTCAAGCTAAGATCAATACATTCCAAGTTGGTAGCAATCTTGATCAATTTCATTGCATTCTGATTGCATCAAATAAAACGGAATTCAAGAGTTCTATTTTTATATTTATCGTAATCATCAGCTTTGTCAATTTTAGATCAATCTATGTCGTGGTTAAATCAATATGTATCAAGTAGGCTATGAATCAGTTCATACAAAGCACGACAAACACTGGATCCCAGTGGTGATTTCTAAAAATTTTAACAAGGGGGGCTCTACGCACAACCACGCCCATAGTTTGGGTGTGGCCCAGCTACAACCACGCCCATATTTCCAAAGATGGAAACATGACAATTTAGTTTAACACTGATATAGTATAGTCAACAATAAAAAAATGTCTCAATAACCATATAGCAGCGCACAGTTGATCATAGTACTTTGGAAGCAAGGCCAATAAACTCTGAAAAGCCAAGCCAATGCAAGAGCTTTAGGGGGGGCTGAGCCCCCCCAACATGAGTAGAAATTTTAACAAGGGGGGCTCCGCCCCCTTGAGCCCCCCTAGAAATCACCCCTGCTGGATCCTGAGCATTAGAAACTCATTACGTCATTATTAAGACACGTCATCTCATAATAACTCACCATGCCATCATTCAGACATTTGGAAAGAAAATGTGAAACAGAAAAACAAAAAACTAAATAGTTTTCAGGTACTTCAACCTCACCGACGTGTGGGTAATATTCGTTATATTCTTCTGGGATTCCACTGAAAAAGAAACATGAAGTCCAAAGAGAATGTGAAAACAAAGTGAAACAAAACAATTTGCAAGGAGCTCTGATAATAAAATTGAAAGATTTTCAAAGACAGCAAATACTTAATGGGAATTTTAGTTTAAAGAAAACCTTGAAGAGCTGTCTTGAACCGCATGCGCAACAGATGAGGGTTTTAACATCTCCGCCGTTTTCAGGAGCCTGTGAAATGACATCATCAGGAATTAACACGTCATCAAAAATCAACAACTATTACGTCGTAAAAACAAATGGAATGAAATCGAGGCCTCTTCAAAGGTATCTCACAATACGATGGAGATGACGTCAGAGGGAATTAAAAGGAATAATAGAGTGAAAAAGATGAATAATAGAATAATATAAGTTAGTAAAGAATAGGATTGGATTAAAATAGAACGCTAAAAATGGACCAGAAAGGAACAATTGAAGGAAGCCTAAAGACCCAATCAAATATTACAATTGAATTTTTCAGAGGAAAATAAAAGATAATTGGTTCTGAGAAGCAAGTTAGGGGCAAACATATATCCAGGCAACGACAACAAAACATTCTACTCAAACATTCTACTCACTTCAAAAGACTTGGGTCAGCAAAATGATCCAAAACAACGACAACAACATGACAAACCGCATACAGGAATGAGAGCATCTGCAAAGACTGAAATTTCAAAAAAATTGCATTTAAAACTTCGGCTTAGGTCATCTTGATCTCTTTGTATGAAGTAGCAGTAAATCTGTCCTTGAAATTGGAGTTCACTCTGGTATGATCAACTAGGTTCCTCAGAAAGATGAGGAATGAAAAAAAGTAAAGAATATTCGGTAATTACTTTATGAAATGAAGGTTTTTCTTCGATTACATCATTTATAAGTAACTTCGAAAATAGAAGAGCCCGACAAGATAATAAAAAACCGAAGAAAAACGACAGAAAAATATAAACATGAATTCAAAAAAAGAACAATGTATTCAGCGAGAATTTCCTACAAAACCAACCTGCATTTCCACGCAAATTTCTGCTGTTCCAAATTCCTTTGGTACTTTTTTCTCGTGGCGCAAAAATTTATCAAGTATAGAGGGACTTTGCAGAGGCTGTAATTCAGGTTGATAATACAAGAAATACAATAAATACAATATACAATACATATATCCAATAAGAAGGCAAATAAATAGAAATAAAATCTATTGGTAAACCATTTACTTTCCATGTTGAACAAAAATCACAATAATTGGTCTTTCTCTCCCCTTTCTGTCCATGTCCCTCCCCTTTCTGGCCATGTCCCTCCCCTTTCTGCACACTCCCCACCCCTTTCTCCTTGCTTTTCTGTCTCTCTCTTCCTTTCTCCTCTCTACATCCAATATCTGATTCATATCGACTGTGAGAGAACATTCCACATTGATCACATTCCTATGCATGGAGCATTCCCATAAACTCAGTCAATTATCACACATCAACATTTGAAGCACTTCGATCTCTACTGCAGTAAATACAGATATATATTGTCCAACTTTAACATTCCAAGTAGAAAGATTACAAACATAAAATTTATGACACTGCAATGATATCTGAGCTTCTAATGAATACATTTTGTGAAGTACCTGAGTATCCAGCAAAATTTGCCTCTGCTCGGTTACATACATATCAATTCCTTCAGTTCTGTGCAGAGATTTCTCCTGGTATGAAAAGTGAAAACTCAAATGGAAGTTACAAAGCTAAAACCATAAGCTTTTACTCAAATGAAATACAAAAGATGATTCCATGTAACGGACTTTATAGCTTATTGAAATTTGCTATGTTTTGCCTCAAATTTACTGACAAGTTACTTTTCAAAAAGACTTATATGCATTTTATCTCAACATGATTCACTTTTATTTCCACAACAACTGAGAATTTTTGCTTGCATGTTGTTTTATGATGTAACGGACATTACATCAGATTACCATCAAGTGTTAGTACATTCTTCCAAACTGCTGACTCAACAGAATCTCTAACTCTGTCAAATTACTTCCACTGACTGTGAATTACATATGTGCGAAATTTGCGAAGACCAATGGTCATTTGTTCCTAAAGCATTCCATTTTTGTACAAACTTAAATATTTTAGGTAATGAACATTACATATGGGGTGTAACAGACACTACAGGTTTTGACAATGTAATAGAAGAGTTTAAACATTGGAAAACATTTTTTAAGGCTGTGTCAACTAATTTCACAGTCCTTACTGTCTCTAGCCTGCAGGCTGGGGTAATGATGGGGTGTCTGTGCCCCTTGTGAGAATTCTGGATGGGGCTACAAAGTGACTCACTTTAAGCAAGAGAGCTGAAAAATCCACAACTCTGATGCTCAAACATGGAATTGCCCAAAAAACAAGTAGTTGACAACTGTAACCCCAAAGGGGATCAGGCTTAATGGGAATACTTTTGAGCACCAAAGACCTAGCCCCTCCCAATTACTAGTTTTTGAAATATTTTCCTATCCTCTGTACATATTTCCACCTCCAGATTTATCAATTTTTAGACTTTTAGGAGTGAAAACTACATAACTGTCAGATGTTGAATGAACTGGATAAACAAATAGTTTGTGAATGTGCAAAAGCAATTTAAGGAAATAGTCAATGCCTTCTATCCTCCAAGCTCACTATACATTTCACCCCCACTGCCCCCACTGACTATTTGGTACTCTAGTGCATAACCTATAGACCCCAATGCATGAGTTATAAATAATGAGTACACTTACAACATCTTGCTTGCTTTGTGGTCGAAACAACAGCTTCCTTGAAAACAAAAAATTTTATAAAGTAATTACATACATATATCCAATTGATACTCTGACAACAAAAACAATATTTTGTTCATAAGCTCATGACTTGTGTTCATAAGCTCAAAATAACACTGGGTATTAGAATGCTACAAAATTCCATTTGATTTATTTCCAATGTTGCAGCTAGGATTGTATTTCATAGACAAAAACTTTTAACTTGTCTATTAAGTTGCAAAAAGGCCAGATTAGGCCAATAGAGTTCATTAGTATGAGCTCATGAGAATTCTGTTTTAGAATACTATAATTTTGGCTTTGAATTCAAAAAAAGAACTTAGAAATAGCTACTATTGACCAATTTCAGCTCAATCTGAAAAATAATAACCAAGATATAAGAAATTGAATGCTGATATAATTCCTATTGAGGCACTGTAGTTTGAAGCTGGTTCCAAATGTTTAGAACCAGGAGATAAATACAGTGGTTTCTATGGTAACTGTTCAATCATCAAATGAGTATATTTCACCCCATTTTGACAATATTCACCTAAAATTGTCAACATATCTCTAATTTATGGTGCTCTCTCACTCCATGCAGTCAAAATATATAAATTCTAAAAATAGATGTTTATAACATCATCACTAATGAACTCTACTTGTGACTAATCATGTAATGATCATCTTTGTAATTATTTAAGAAGAGTGAATCAGTTGAACTTATGCATTAAAATGCTCTGCAAGGAAATCAGTCATCATTATCTACATTTCCATTTTACAAGTTGAGCTGCAAAAAAATAACAGGAAAAAGACAAAGGCAAAATGTACCTTTCTAGAGAAGTGATACATTTGCCATCTGCAATCATGGAGAGAACAGTTGATTTGCCTGCTCCTTGGCTACCAACGACTCCAACAACAACGTAGTCTGATTCGTCCAGTAAAAACTGACAAAAATCATTATAGATAAACCATAAAAACTCTATTAAGCCCCCCTCTTGTAATTAAAAATTGCAAATAAGCCCCCTTTCTATTAAGCCCCCTCTCTCATTGAACTGAATGATTAAATAGGCTCTTAGGGCATGGAGGATACTGCCAGATGAGATCACATGCATAACATAAGGCCCATGTACAGAATCATTTTTTTGTCTACTGAATTCTGAACCTTTCAAAGGATTCCAACAAGAAAAGCATACTTGGAAGATCTTCCAGGACTACCAACTGACCCTGATGATCAATATGAAGATGAGGACATTACAGCTGACTAATGTGAATAAATGTTCAAAGTTGCTAAAACTAATTTTTCTAATTGAAGCAACATAGAGAGACTGCAAAGGACCATTTGTATAAAATTGTTAACTTGAGCTGGATATAAGCCCCCTTCTATTACGTCCTCCCTCTATGACTCTAAAAAATGAACAAGCCCCTAGAGGGCTAATAGAGCTTTTACAGCAAGGAATAATTACAACTTGAATCATAGATGTAACAAAACAATGAATAAATATGATAATCAAAAACTTTCACAAGCTAGTAGCTGCGTCAATTTATTCCAAATAAAGAGATGTGACATTTCATCAACAAATTTAATATTTTTTTAAAAAAAGAAGAAATATATAGTAATCCCATTTATTAACATGCCAGCTTCTATATTTAAAATGATGGATTATTTCACTGTATTCTGTTCTGACTATGTTACAGTCCATCATAAATATGAGGTCATTAGTAAGCAATAGACACAAATTCAACTAACATTGAATGGTTTCTCAATCCAATGGAAGGAATCATCAACTACTTTCATTACATTCTCCATATTTTTGGGTCTCAGTTTTAAAGCTGCTAAACCTGTTACAGCTTGTTCCACTTTTACTACTCCTGGTCCTTCAAAGAAACACAAGATTGCATAAGTAGATTATATCTCAAACAACGAGGTGCTGGAACTGATGTTTAGCTTTCTATTGCAAATCAGGGAAAAGAATGATCAGTTCTCTAAAATTCAATTTGAGATGATTCTGAAAGAAATTATAACAACATAAAAATTACCACTAAGTCCTGTTTGAGTTGGTCCACTTGAACCACGTTGGAATTTTGATGGATCACGAGGATCAAAAAGTGAACCATGATCTTGAGGGTGTCTTTTGAAGGAATCAGCAGATACTGGTTTTGAAGCCCCAAGGCTTGATGGCAAACTAGATCCACTAGCTGGGTCTTCTCTGCAAAGTGATTAGAAACATTGATTTGCAAATAAGGCCATGTGGATACACTCTAACAGTTTGTTCATTAGAAATTACTTAGAAATCTTTAAAAATTCCACTCAAAAATTTATTCAAGAAAACATGAGATACCTCTTTTGAATTGTTATAAGTCCAGGTTGTTGTTGCTGATCCCTGCCTTTTGACTCCTGCAAGACCTAAAAATAGTTGAAAACACAAGGATACAAGCTGATTTAACACCATTTTCACAATACTTTTGGTTCATAAATCTTGATAACCATAAGCCAGTGATATTGAAACAGTCCAGGGCTTCCACCAGAAGTTATAAAAAAGCCACAATCAACAGTTAAAACTAACTCTCCTCTACAGAAATGTGAATAGGGGCTCTGCTTCACCAACAAGGTTGAAAACTACTGCATATCTACACAACATAAATATCCACAACCAACATAGATTAATGTGAACAAACTCAGATTTGGCTATGGCTGAAACACTACAAAGATTACAATACAAACCTGTAAAATGCACTGTAAACAATACAATGCAAATGATTCTATGTAAACAATGCATTTTAAACAATAGAATGCAAAAAATACAATGCAAATAGCATATTGTAAACAATAAACTTTAAACAATACCCTGCAAACAATACAGTAACTCCTCACATACCCTTTCAGCCATTGGCTTTGTTAAAATAATTGGTGGCTTCATTGGGCTTGGCATTTGTGGTCCAGGGTCTGGCTTTTCCTGCATGTGATGTAAACGTAATCACAAAAGTAATTTAAGAATTCTTGACATTAAGTGACAGAAAATGTATAGTGCCATCACTAAATAAGGTATAATTGGAATTTCTCATCACCACTAATTTCTCCTAATACATAAGGGGATGTTCTGACATTATAAAAGCTATGCCCCTCTCCTCAGACTGCAGAGCATTGCATATTTCACCAAGATTTTGGATTTGCATGATAAAAAATCAAAGATGTCTTAATGTACACTTAAAAGTGTGCATTTTCATGATTTTTCTTTGAAAAAAGATCAAAAGAATGCTACACTAAATTCAAGTTTCAAACTTGAGTGCTAAGCCATTGATTTAGATTAAAAGTCTTAACTCAAACTTTTTTGTAAGAACGTATCTGCACCAGTAATCATATATGTCAATGTACATTCCTTAATTTCATATTTAGCTACACCCACTGCATAATTTATTACGCCAATATAAGAGATGTATGCGTCCTCAACAAAAATATCTCAGGATTTGTGCCATGGTCTGCAATCTGGCTCTATCTTGAGCTAATTTATCTTTACCACAGATTTTTCACTATTTTTATGTTTAGAAGGATTAATGTTGATTTAATCTTCCCAAAAGAGGATATTTTTCACTGACAGAAATCAAACTCGAGTGATTCGTGCATCTCGGAAATCGGTACATTGCTCCATATCTCAGCTCATTTTTCTCTTAAGAAGTGAAAACTTTGCTTAATACAACTGGAGTTACAAGATTGTATCAATACTAATCGCTAGAACTGAGAATATTAATATTTAAGGGTATTGAATTACTGTACATAGTATGGTTGACGATAACTTCTTTCAGGTCTCTTGCCGCCACGATCTTTATCCCTCGTATCTCTACCTCTCCTCTCCCTTCTTCTGCCACCTCTTTCTCTTCTTTCACCTCTTCTGTCCCTACCGTCATCGTCTCTAGGCTTTCCCCTACCGCCCTCCATTTTGGGCCAAAACTCTGACAACGAAATTACATGTTAAAATTTTCCAGCAAGGAGCTAGGCCATATTAAATTGAATTGCATTAGATTGCCTCCTTTTCCATTGCTTGAACATGAGGTGCAGAGTGGCACTCAAATAAATGTCACTTTATACAAGAAACCAAGACAAGCCTAATGATTGCAATCAAAGAATCACTAACGAATCAACCACTGATCCATTATCATTCAATCAACTACTAAGAAAAATGCCTAAATGCATCAGGTAGTTCAGACATCACATGAAGTTAAGATCTTATGTGGACCAACATCTGTCAGAGAGTACACAACAGGAATAAACAACTTTAAGAATAAACGAAACATGCTAAAAGCAAGTTTATCAATATGTAACATAAAACAAAAATCCTTTCTATCCTTCAACATAAGACAAAATCTGTTCTATCCTTCAGCATAGCTTCTTTATGTCCATAAGGATGGAATCTATCATAGAATGCAATTATCACATTCTTCACCAGCTTCTTCGCATACTTCTTCATCAGTACCTTAAGCTTCATCTCC
This sequence comes from Cassiopea andromeda, assembly GCA_018155075.1. Taxonomy (NCBI): domain Eukaryota; kingdom Metazoa; phylum Cnidaria; class Scyphozoa; order Rhizostomeae; family Cassiopeidae; genus Cassiopea; species Cassiopea andromeda. The sequence continues at coordinate 158,103 of WIPJ01001729.1, forward strand.
TGCCTTCCCACTTCTTCATCTGCTTCTTGATCTACTCCTTGATCTGTAATTTCTTTTGTACTTTGGTGATCTTGAGCGAGACCGGCCTCTCCTCCGTGGCGGAGATCGTCCAGGAGAATTCTCTCTGAAATCAAATTCGCATATTTTCACCAATAGTTGAAATGCACAACACATAAGAACTGGCTTTTAAAATTCAGATGAGCTTTCTAGAGGATGCAAAGGATTATACATACATTGGTCTTCCACCACCAACACCTGCTCCACCACGGCGTCTTCCATAGAGTCTGCGTCTGAATTAAGACACAAAAGACTTATCAATCAGACAATGACAAAAGATTGAAAATTGTTAGTTTCCTATTCCATAGAAGAATATATTTACTTTATGAAAAGTCAAATAATTTTCCTATGACAAACACTGAAAGTATAGAAATTTACAAAAAGAAGGAAAAAGTACCTTAGTTCTCTTGATATTGGTTTCAAATGCATGAAATTACAGAAGCCGCCACGTGTACATTCACTGAAAAAATACAAAAACAATTAGATCCAAAGGGGAATCATGAGTTTAAATTATGAAAAACAATATTGATGGAAGGATTTCATTTTAAGCATAAATACTGTGACCAATGCTGTTCGTCTGGATTGATGTTCACTACAGATGACAAACAATACAATATACAAAAAATCAGAACTACAAGCAATGTATTTGGTAGACAACAAAAATTCATTTTAGCAAACAGGGTTAAATCTTTCTACTTTCAAGGGCTATTTTCTTTCTATGGATAATCCAAAGAAAATTAAATTAACCAAATCAAAACCAAATATGCTCTTAGCCATTACTATAATTGCTAACTGAACTCCAATAAGAAACATGATGCTCACCCCATTTCATATTGACGGCAACATGCCTCTCTACAAAACACAAACAAATATGCTAAAACTTATAGTAACTCAATACAAAGTAAATAATTGTTGACAAAAAATTGATTAATACATCAGGAAGGGATAATGGAATACACCAAAGCAGAAGAGCTTTAGTATCTTCAGTGCACTATGGCAAAGGACTCCAAACCTTTCAGCCTGAGGGCCTCATCAACTACTAAAATTGCAGGTAGGAGACTGATTACACACTCAATGCCTATATAAAACTGAACAAATATATTGCTTTCCTTTCAAAAAAGGTCTCTGTGGGCAATATGAAAAAGCATCAAGGGCCATATCTGCCCCATGGGCTGTAGTTTGGAGACCCCTGCTCTATAGCAAGAAAGAGGTCTAATATCTTCAATGCTCTATAGCAATACAGCCAATGAGATGCAACATTTTATAATTGTAAACCCTTTATAACAAAAAGAAAAGTCTTTCAATTCTTACTTCCTCATCAGAATCAACATGAAAAGGAAGAAAGTTAGATTACCTGAAATCAGTAACTGGGGAGAGCTCAGAATAGATTGGTTGTGCTGCAAATGAAAAGCATGAAAAACTACATTCAAACATGCAAGTACAACATATCTAATTTTTGGTAACTTGCTTGCATACAAAGTTTAATGTTATTTGTTTGCCTATTGTGTCTTACATGATTTGATTTGACTTTGATTTGATAATTTTCAAAATTCCATTACATGATTCAATAATGAAAGAGTTTTTGAAAGCACCTTGCTTATACAAATGAAGCATACTGTCCATTTTATGTAAAAAGAGGCCTATAGACACATAAATTCTAGTTTATTGTAGCCCTACTAGTTTTCCAAAAGTCCCTCAGAATACAGCACCCCTACAACCGCCCACTCCATGATCCTAATTCTGTTTAAATTTTTAAAGGTGAAAGAGGATCATATTTGTTCTAAAAAAGCAAGCAGTGTAAAACATAGAAAAGAATTCTTGTCGTACCATATCTCTTTATTGTTAAGATATTAAAATGTTTTACCTTTGGTTCTCAAATCCATGAACCAAATCTTACAAAAAAATAAAAATAGCTTCATCAATTTCTACAACAAGTCACATCCGTCCCTGGAGAGTTTATGGGAAATTTTCTCAACAGTGCATAAAAAATAAATAATTACTTCAGAGTACAGAAAGAAGTACTGGGAGAAGTTCAGAATACAATATTATACCTCATGTGGATACTGCCATTAAATGCAAAAATAATGCTTTCAATAACTAAACATAGTTTTCTATAAGTCTTGAGTCAAATGTGTTCCATATAAAATCATTTTGTAGCATGATATATATATATATATATATATAT
>WIPJ01001730.1:9185-29059 GCA_018155075.1 Cassiopea andromeda
TATATATATATATATATATATATATATATATATATATATATATATATATATATATATATATATATATATAGACAATGTATATTGTCTCAAAGATTTTTCTATATCATACCAAGAGCCCTGTTGCTTTCTTCTATTCATAGCTCGTGAAATTGAACGAGAAGAAGAAGAAAATGCAAAAAAAATTGCTGAAGAAAAGAGGAGAAGAGAAGGTACTTATAATAGCAAAGATTATTGACAATTCTGCTTAGTTAATAAAGTGATTTTTGCATTTCCCCAGCTAGTATATTATTTGTTTTTGACTGTAAATTTTTTAGTGATGGAACAAAAAGAGAAAGAAGAAGCTGAGAAAAAGAGAGTTAGAGATGCAAAAGTAAAGAAGGAAGAAGATAGGAAAAGACGCAAACAACAAGAAGAAGGTTGGTTTGATGGCTTTCATAAACATACCTACATTGTGAATGTATGAAGTCATAGACCTATGAGCAAGTAAATGAATGGATGAAGAAATTAAAGAATGAACAGCAGATATTAAATGAAGAGGAAATAATGACAGAACTGACTGAATGATTGTGTGAAATTTTGAACCCAAAGACTGAAAGAATAATTAAGTAAACTGTAGGATAAATGTACCAGGTATTAATTAAAAACAGAAAAAAATTAGTTTGGGAAAGCTTAACAAAGGAGAAGGTAATAAGTGATAACATTAAGTAGGTCTAAAGATGAGTTCCAAAATTTGGATGAAATTTAAATGGGTTTCAGAGAATTTAGCCTCAAGTGGGAAAAATTAGCATAATTGACAGTTTATGTTCTAGTTAGCACTTAAGCATCTATAATAAATACAGAATTATGAGATTTTGTAAAATGGTGGAAGTGACTGCTATTGTAGCAAAATATCTTCACAGATGAAGAAATGAAATATTTATGTTTTGTTGGATGCAAGTACATCTTTTAATTTTAATTTTTCTATATATCTTCAAAAATAATCTGGTTTATACTTTTCATGACAAAGTACCTATTGAAAAAGCTTATAAGAGTAGAAATTTATGGAGGATAAAATGATCAGTGATTGAAATAGGCAAATGCATGAAATTGCTGATTGCTAAAGTTAATGCTGCATGAAAAATCTTTGTTAATATCATTCATCATTACTTTTTGAAAATGAGGTAGTACATTTTAAATTGATTTCAATTGCCATGGAATAAGTGGAAACACTCACCATAGCATTTGTTACAACATTACATTGTTTCTGTATTTCAGAACTTTAGCATAGCACAAAAAAGTGGCAACATTCTTTTGACATACTTACAAGCTTTTTTCTGTCCGACACTCTTCAGAGTATGAAAATGTCAGATAGTGACCTAAAGGTTAACCGAAATATATATCCAGATGCGGTTACATGTGATAGGATGCGTCTGATTGGCCTAATTGGTCACACTTGGGCCAGTTAGACGCATCCTATCACATGTAACCCCATCTAGATATATATTTCGATTAACCTTTAGGTCACTATCTGACGCTGTCATACTCTGATGAGTGTCGGACGAAAAAAAGCTTTTAAGTATGTTATAAGAATGTTGCTGCTTTTTCATGCTGTGGTAAAGTTTCTGTATTTTAGTTTTAGTTTTTTTATGGAAAACACTTCTTTCCTTATGCAAATACCTCTTTATATGTGAGATATTGTACTTACAAAGCCATTTGGTTGTAGAATAATTAGTTTTGATGCAATTTCTTAAGTTTTCTCTATTTGGTGTTTAACCAATATTTTCAGCTTCATTGTTTTATATTTAGTTTTAATGTTTTTGCCTTACAGAAGAGAGAAGACAAAAAGAAAAAGAGTCAAAGATTGCTGAGGAGGAGCTGAAGAGAAAACTGGAAGAGGATGAAAGAGCAAAAGAACTGAAAAGAATGGAGGAAGAGAGAAGAAAGGAAGAGGAGGAGAGAAAACAATTGGAAAAAGAGGAAGAATTGAAAAAGCAAGAAGCTCTAATGAATTGGAAAAAGGAAGAGTTGTTAGCTCAACAAGAAAGAGAAAAGGAGAAGATGAAGCAGTGTAATTTTCTTCTTTGTTTTTTTATCAATTTGTTAAAGTTTCCTTTATTTTTATGATAAAATTCCATGATTTGGTTTCAACTTTGAAGGTGATGTCAGATGCAGAAAAGGGGGAATTTTTTATGAAACGCATGTTGTTTTATTCAGAAAAAAAGAAGAGAAACAATTTTTGTAATTGGGCCATGACTGGAAGGTACTCTAGCACCGCTGTTTTTATTTATAGTGCAGGAAGCAGAATTACGTAAGCAACTGGAAGAATCAAAACATGCTGAAGACGTCGCAGATGATGCAGCTGCTGAGGAGGAGAGGGCTAAGGAAGCTGCAAGAAAAGCTGCTGAAGAAGCTAAGCTTGCTAAAGATGAGGAATCAAAGCGGCGTGCAAAGGAGGCTGAGAAGAAAGCATTGGCAGAGGCTCGTCAGAATAAGGAGAAAAAGTTACGAATGCAGTTGAAAGCAGCAACGAATAGCCGGAAGGTAGAGAGAATAAAAGGTGCTATAAAAGATGCAAAAGAGGCTAAGATGCCAGGTAATTGACGCCTCGTTTTAATGCATGGTGTCCGTTGTTATGTTGTATGTCATACAGCTGGTTGTCCAATGGTACTGATTTTTACCTTCAGTGACCTGTTTGTTGCCTTGCATGACATGGAGAGTAAAGGGGGGAAGCAATTTAGGTGATTCTTGGTTTTTCTCATTTCTTTAATTTTGCTGTAGAACTGCAAAAAGATATTGGAGATGCTGAAGGGGTTTTAGACACAATTGAAGCTGGTGAAAGACTAAAAGATGCGATGGGACGGCGCCATCTTGGAGATGTTGAAGCTGCAGTAAATAACATAAAGAAAAAGAAACTAGAGAAAACATACGCAGTGGAATTGTTTGAAGCTGATAAATTGATAAATAAATTGAGAAGATTAGAACGTTTGAGACAGGAGATTTTGGAATTAAATCAGAGCACAATATCTGAAATAAGAAGCTACCAAAAACCACCAGAAGCTGTTCATCAAGTTATGATTTCCGTCTATTTGTTGCTTGGTTACAAGGAGAAGGAGCTCAAGGTATTGGAATTTGAACGTTAAAAATCAATGAGTTCTTTTTATGTTTTGTTCCTCTTCGTTGGTTTTAGCTTACTCTAGCCTTCTTATAACCTACCTGAACAAATATATAACCTACCCAGATAAATATAGGAAAGAGAAGCTGTCGTGTATGACGCAACAGTTAATCATTATGGGCATGTGACTCTTCGATTGCAATTGATTCAATCTCTGCCCTAGATTTTTAGCGATTATTCCTTTGCATATTTGTTGTAAGTATTTTAATTTGTTTATGCTCTTTGGAAGCAGCATAGGCGTCAAACCTTGATTGGCTAACAAAGGAATCACCATCGAAGGATTCCTGCCAATAATGCTGCGTGAATTCGCTTCTCGATGCTTTTCGAACGAATTCTTGCAACATTATTGGCAGGAATCCTTCGATGGGGATTCCTTTGTTAGCCAATCAAGATTTGGCGCCTACGCTTTTGGATGCACGAAGAAAATATTTGCTCTATTTATCGATATTTTGGCTTTTTCATCTGAGTTTTGATATTTTTAATTGAATCGTTTGATAGCATGGTTATTATTTTTGGTATTACCAAGCAGTTCTTAATGTATTTCTGTCTGGTTCACCAATTCTTTGACTATCTGTGACTATTATGCCTTAAATTTTGGTAGACAGTTTGATACTTATAACATCTTTGTTTTGTGTAGATTTGGAAGAACATGCAGGCGTTTCTTGGGCGTACGGGAAAGGAGGGTTTGAAGCGACAAGTTACGACACTGGAACCGTCAAAAATCAACATAAATACGGCAGATTACGCGGAAAAAACCTACTTGGCAAAAAGCGACCTTGATTCGATTCGAGATGTTAGTGCTGGTGCGGCTACATTTTTCGTTTGGGTGAGTTTGGGACTAATTGATAGTCATTGAAGCAAAGTTATCTACACATTAATTGAGTAAAGAACATTGGTTATTACGATCACTTATTTCTATAATCATGGTATCTTACATTTTATGCTATTTTAGCTGTTTAATCTTCTTATTTGCCTATCTATCGAAATTATAAGAGGATTATACCGTATATATGGTCATAAAATAGATGTTAATTCTGTGCCACCTGAAACCGTATCAATCCATCAGGACTTGCCCAGTCGTTGGGTGACTTTTCAGTGCTACATAAACCAATCGATGACTTCTGTTTCCTTAATCATAGTAGTGTTCTTATTAATTGTGCTCTTTCCTCTTTTAATTGCCTATTATCTTCGCTACTTCCTTTAGTGATATTTTCATGCCTATGCTATGCTCACATGGAATATTTAACTTTTTGTACTTTGGATGTTTACCCCCACATTTATAAGTTAAGCTTTTTTCATGTGTTTCTACATATTATCGTGATTTAGCTTCCAATTTCCTCCAAATTTCTTCTTGTAATCTTTAATCTACTGGCGAAGTCTTATCTTGGAATTGCCATTTATTTTTTGACTGTATCATTTCGCCTGCATGTAACTGAAATATTTATAGCTGCAATTGTCGGTCTACCGCCACGAAGTTCGATGCTGTAGTTGGGTTTTTCTTGGGTTATGACACCCCTAACTTCCTGAAATTACTGGTAGTCCTGCTGCACTTTTGTGTTTTATTTACAAAGGCAACTTCAATGATTGAAGAAGCTCGTGCGTACGTAGAAGAGGAAGCGAAAAGAAAAATAATTGAAGCTGAGAAAAAGAAGGAAGAAGAAGAGGACCGAAAGAAAGATGAAGAAAGAAAGAAGGCGAGAGAAGAACGGCGAAAGATGGGAATAAATGTTCAAGAATCTTCTTCCAGGATTGCAGACGAGGAAAGTGCTCGTAAAGCTGCAGGTAAAACATCTCTACAATGTTTTATGACCTTTTTCCGTATTAGTTGTTTTAGATTTTTGTGGAGTGAATTTTTGAGTCATTGTTTAGGTGTCACTAGTGTGTTTTTTACTCACTTTCATCTCTTTTAAGTTCGCCACTTTTTTCATACCCTTACCATATCTATGAATGTTTTGGGAACCATTATCCCACCCCATAATTTTTATCAATGTTCAGAAGAGCATCTTATGATTCTGCGAAACTCTTCCTTCCTTTTCCAGATGCGGCTCTTAAAACCAGCAAAGACAACTCAGCAAATCAACCAAAGTCAAACACGAACAGTGCAACTAAGGTCAAACCTTCAAATAGCTCCCAGTTAACACGTGGGCGAACGAGTGTCCGATCTGATGCGAATAAGGATCGTAGCAAGTCGCAACCATCGTCGAAAAAATCATCGAATGCAAACATTGGAAATCGTTCATCGACTCCTGGAAGAAAATAGTATCACGTGCTGGACATGTGATATTTTCTAACTGATCAGGTTTTACTTTGTAATGTCCTGAAAACACATTGTTCTACATGAAGGATGACAAAAATTCCTGGCATAATTTCTTCCCTTTGAAGTGGTTTTCGTTAATTTGGAGGCCTAGCTAGAGAAGCATAGGCGTCAAATTTTGATTGGCAAACAAAGGAATCACCATTGAAGGATTCCTATTAGCAGGAATCCTTCGATGGTGATTCCTTTGTTAGCCAATCAAGATTTGACGCCTATGCTAGCTACTGTAGCATCATCTCTGTTCTGTTTTCTGTAATTTATTTTCTGTAATTTATATTTCTGTTTATTTTTGTATTTTGCAGACACCACTGTTGTCAAAATTTTATTTTGAATGTGTTGATCGCAATTTGAAAGCCATAAAAAGTCCATTCAGTTCATTTCTATCTCGCAAAGCTTAGTCTTTAAGCTATGCCGTGTTTTCTCATTGTTGTGCGTGAAATTATAGATATCCTTATTAACAGCAATATTGCTTAAAATTCAAAAAAAAGAAAACATTTGCAGTAGGTACCTGAAGACGATAAGGCACAAAGGACCAAGCACGAATCGTAAATACACTTTCAAATAGGCGAAGCCCCTGAATTAGGACGATGAGATTTGTCTTTTGAGTAGTCAATCAAGGATTAAGTTAACTACGGGTTGGGAAGTTTCTTTTCAAGTTCTACTTGAGCATCTCCAGCAGGTTAACCGTAGGCACTCATTAAGTATTCATCTGACATAGCCTAAATTTTGCTCCATTTGTACAGCTTATGGACTGTTGACAAACAGAAGGCTATCTAGCAAAGGTGAGAATTGCCCAATTCTCATTTATTGATGAGAGAAAATATATTCATTTGCTCAGTAACGTGCTGGGAGAGTATTATCTAGGGAGGAGCACATACATCATTGAGAAAAATGACGTCCTCTCAGACTTCAAACTGGCGCCCCCTCAGACCTCAAAAAGTATGTTAAAATATCACTTTCTCGGTTTAGCGCCCCTAAAAAGTCATTCTCGGGGGGTACGCACCCCCTCGGCCCCTCCTGCCAGTACACCGTTACATTTGTATGATGTCCATGTCAGCATGCAAATGACTATATGTTCTCTCATCAATAAATCAGAGAATAATTTTTGTACCAACATATTGAGTAGTAAAATGTATCTGTATGTACATAACTATTTTGATATCACTGGAACTTCAGTACGTCATTTTGTTAGATGGAAAATGAAAATTTGTTGTCAAGTGGTTAATAATATTTTTTTTTGTAATGCATGTTGGTATTAAAACAAATACCAATCTTAACCTAACTAACAATATTAACAATCTTAGCATATAAGAAAATCAGGTTTAGTTTAGTAGGTAGATAGAAGGATTGGTCATACTTTTTCTAAATATATTAGTAAAGCGTTGCTAAAAAGTAGTAATAAAAGTAAATTGAATTTTGTAAAGGATGATCCCTCAGCACAGATGCACTGCTTTCAAAAGAGTCCTGCCTTTGACATGAGAGATTAAAATTAAAAGATCGATGAGGAAAAACTGCAAGAAATTGCAACATTGTACATCAACAGTTTCTGGTGGATTAAAACTGTTATAATTCGCTTTTATTGCCTTCCTCAAAACAAGGAAGGCAATAAAAGCGAATTATAACAGTTTTATTTGCAGTATTTAGTGTAAGAGCAAAAGCCACTTAGTGAAAGAGCAAATGTTAACGCATCTTTTTATCATGTTGTTTGCTTGCACACAACCACTTCACTCCTGAGATACAATGATCGTTTTTAACTTTTTAGGTGCTATCTGTGAGATCAATCTATTTTTAAAGCCAATAGTGCAACATTTCCTTAGCAAAATGGGGGTATTCAATATGCTTTCTTGTTTATCTTTCCTGTTTGCGTTCAATTGACAACACTTATTTATTGAGTTATCATTCTTTGCCATAAGAAACCAGATTCCTGGTAACACACCCAGCTGTGACGTCATTAACAAATCATAATACTGTTGTTACATGAAGTAATGCTGCGACACTTGGGAATGAACCAGAAAAATGGTTTGAGGAGCAGTGGTAGAAAATTGTAGTACCTACTCGTTTGAGTAGAAAGAAAGTGGACAGAGCGAGATGTCTTTAGATCTCAGAGTTGTAGATGTCACGAATCTCAAAGGGAAGTATAGCCGTTTCGTACGAGCTACATTTAGAGGTAGGTAATGTGAGTGATATGTTTACAATGGACCGCCCAATTTTCCTCTCAATTTAGGCATATTTCTGCCGCAGCATTTTTTAGATATGATATTTGAATATGTATGTTCCAAAGAGAAGTCTTGTTGAAGATTGAGATAAATGCATAAAGAGCAGGCCAAGTCAGTTTTTTATGGAGAGTTAAATGATCATCTAATGATAATTCTATGTAGTTCGCAATATACTGTACCTCTATTGTGAACTGACGAAGTTAGTTATTGGATTACTTTTGGATATTTATCAAAGCATGTTTAAGCGATTAGTAGAACAGGTGTGGAGTATTTCTGCTTTCTCATTCAATATTGATTTTGCATGTCTATTGGAACGTTGATTAAATTTTCAGGATCCACGATAACAACCGGCCAATTTATTCTCCTCTGCCTTTGTTTTTTTTAAATAAATTTGCCCAGCATGCCCGATTATAGCATTTATCATGGTTTACGATTCTAACGCTTTCACAGTTTAAGACAGAAACTTCACAACTGTTAAGGCAACTTGAAGTCCCTATGCAAACTAATAGTATGTGTGTTGTTTGAAATGCACACCATCTTCCCAGCATGCCAAGAGCATACATCAGTAGAATATTTATTTTCAACTATCATTGTTGTGTCTATTGAGCTGGACAATCTTTTGTTTCATATGATCATAATTATCCATAGTCACCATGTTACATTCTGTGTGAAGTTCCTTGGGAGTTTGGAAGAGTTCTTTTTCATCTTTGAGTTGCAGAGTTTGTACAAGCTTTGGAAAATTATCAAAATTGATAATTTTATTTTCCAGGACCTGGAAGGTTTTGAAAAGGGAGGTTTTTCAAAATGGTTATGGAGAACTTTTGGATTTTTGTAGGGGAATATTCTAGAATATCCTAAAGTGGATATAACTTAGTGGTATATTAAACATTATATATGTTATGTTTATTCATTTTTCTACTTAAAATATAAAACATATTCCAAGAAAAAAATCACAAAATATAGCGTTAAAAATTATTTCAATTTTTATGGGGTTTCAAACTACAATCAACGATGTGTTTCGTTGTTTGGACATTTGGTAATTTGGCTTTGGAAAGGTCTTCGAAATATTTTTAGAGAAGTTTGTACAATCCCTGGCATTGTGCTACATAGCTTTTCTGAATTTTATTTTGAAAAAGTGCATTATTTGTGCATGAGAATAATATTTTTTATGTTACCCTTCAAGGAGTCTCCAAAGATTCAAATGTCTTGGAAAATTCTGGTCGCCAAGCATATTTTAATAAGGTATGTGTTTTTCATTTTTTTCATTTTTCTTCATTTAGAACCTAATACAATGACCACACTTTGACAGCATGTAGTTATTGCAAGAAAGTCACCAACTACACAAATCATGGACTTTACAGTAGAAGTTTTATGTTTGCTAAGCCACCTGTTTCCATAAAATCTCACCATTGCAGATCTCTTTGAAGAGATCTGTTATCTTGTGCTTCAAGAGATAATATACTGACTTCATTGACCATTCCTTTGTAAGCTGTTTCAAAATTACATTTGAGTAAGCATGTAAAGTTTATACAAATTGCTATTTTTACAATTTTATCCTTTGTTTTCATTTGATATTTGGTGTAACTATATGAAATACAATAAGAGTATTTTCAGGTAGGCTATGGATGCAGACCCGTCAACTCTCCCGGTTTTGACTGCTTTTCCCCTGTCTACCAGTTTATTTATTGTTTCTCCTGGTTTTAAATATTTACATCTAGCAGAAATAAATGGATCTCTTGCTGCTATTATATTGGTTTTCTGACACCTTCTTTGATTTTTGTGTGATTTATTAAAATATTTTCTTATCTATGGTTGTGATATAGTGATAACATTAGCTTTCCACATAGCAAACAGTTTTTGTTAATGCTTTCTAAGTAACAAAAACCAATTGAAATTATTCTGAAGAGACTTCTCATGATGATTTTTGTTATAAACTACTTGCCAAGCACAGCATTTTTATCAGATATGGTTATATTCTCTTAGCAAATTTCTGTGATCTCCCAGTTTTGGACCAAGTCTCCCTTCCTCTTTATAGAAAAAATGCAGAATCTCCAGGTTTTGAAAATTTTAGGTTGACAGGTCTGTGGATGTATGAGTCAGAGGGAATCATAAGACAAAGAATTCTTTCTTTGTGTCTCTATACTTTTGTTGACATTTTGTAGGTTATATTTGGTTTCATAATGATCAACCCTTTGTTTCAGGAATTTACTTGGGAACTTTCATCACCCCTGGTTGAAGATGAAGCCTTAGAGATAAGAGTCTTCAATAGGAACAAAGTCTTCCAGGATAGGTAAGCTTTCCTTGCCACATTTGGATGTAGATGTCACATGAAATGTTATATTCGAACATCATAGTTTTCCTTGGAGAAGGACTATGGAGCTAGAGCAAGCTCTAGATAGCAGATAGACATACTATGTGCTGGAGAGAATGCTTTCCTATGTAGCATGTAGTAAGATGACTTTTATTTCTAAAATTTATTTTTTTCCAGGCTTATTGGTGCATACAGGCTGAGACTAAATGCTGTAATTGCACAAGGACATGTTGAAGGTACAGAGAGTATATTATCTCCAAGTCATAAATTGTTGCCGGTAAGTCCTTTAGCACTTTTCCTTTTAGTTGGTTCAAAGTGATCCTTTTCTGCAAAAATCCTTTGCACTTTTTAATTTTGCAGTATCAGTTTATGTATATTAATGAATTATCAGACTAATATATTTTTACCAGTTAATTAATGCAGCAAGCTACTTTAGTTGAGAGTTTTTTCCAATTACCTTGGTATTGTTTTTTAGTTTTATTTAAATGCCTCTCTTTATAAAGTCAATTGTGTAGCCTCTAAATATCAAATATAATAATTCATTTAATGCTGTTTGTTATTTTATTTACTTAACTATCAATAAAAAGTATATTGTTTCATAGTTATGTCTTAACAACTTATGCGTAATATTTTAGACTCAAGTCCAGTTCAAGCTGCGCTATCTTGCTCCAAGTTCTGCAAACTTTTATGAAGATTACATAGGTAGAGGTGATGATTCAAAAAGCAGAAAATCAAATTTTACATCACATACTATTAACAGCAATTTACCTGGGTCCAATATTGCAAGGGATACTACAGACCTCCATGATGATAAAGAGTATGTTTTCACTAAATATATCATTTTCACTGTTATGGAACCATATTTTGCTTTATTTTTCAAAAGATTCTGGCTTTTTGTGGTTTTATTCACAAAACCCAACCATTGTACAATCAGAGATACCTTATACCATTCAAAATGCCATATCTATAGTGTTATTTGTGCTTTTGCTTTTATTTTCAACTTCAGTTTTGAGGCATGCTTTGCATTATTGTTGATATCAACTTGATGAGGAAGTTTCTTTGACAGACTAATTTAACTGACTTCATATAAGGAAGTTTTTCATCATACAATTGATGTTATTGCTTGAAAAGATATTTTGAATTATTTTGAATTAATGCATTTATTGGTCTTATGATTACTACATTAAGACATTTGTTGACTCATCCGCTAATTTATTTCTTTCCATTTCTCTCCTTATTAAATTCCAGGCTCTATCATCCACGAATTATGCCTTCTACTATGGTTAATGCTACACCAACTGAATTTCAGGTAGTGAACTTCTACCATTTCTTTATACATGATTGACATCTACTCCTATCAATTGGTGCTATTTTCCACTTAGTGTCATGCACTGCTTGTTTATTCAGCATGTAATTCTTTACACTTTTTGTTCTATATTATTGTTCTCAGCAAGGTCTCATAGTTGGCAAAATTGCAGCCCAAATTTTTTGTATAAAGTAGAACTCCTTGGTAGAGGATATTCATAAAAAATTATAATAATTGTCTCCTGCTACAAACTGTCTTTTTATGAGAACATTAAGGCATTGCTCCATTTGTTACTATTAAGGGCATCAAAAAGGGAAAATTAAAATGAAAATATTGCAACTTTGTTAGGTAGTCATTTGGAATTCATTTTACATTTACAGTAAGAATATTTTGCATCTGGATTCTGTAGTAACTTTTGTTAGTTTCTCCAACTTTTCTAAGACCGAGAATTTTCCATTCTTTAAAATATAGGTTCAGGTTCGTATAATTGAAGGAAGAGAGCTGGCTGGAATGAATATTGATCCTGTTGTCTCAATTACACTTGGTGAGCAGAAGAAAACAACAACTGTAAAGTCACAGACAAACAATCCTGTTTGGGATGAGGTATAATTTCATGTAATCCTCTTCAAGATGAAGTGTGATTTGATGTTTTACTGCTTGGTATTAAATGTGATTGCATGTAATCCTGTCTAGGATGAAGTTTGATAATATATAATCTTATTTGGGATAGAGTATGATTCCATACAATATAGATTTATTTTAATCATTGGTGAATCAAAAAAGTACTTGTCACAGTGCCTTGATATTTCCAGGTCTTTGATTGTATGCCAATCATTCTCATTGCTGTGTTCCTGTTTTTGTCAAAGAAATAATCTACATAATTGTGTCACTTTGTTTTTTTGGTCTATGTTATTTTGAAATGTTTATTTTCAATGGTTATCACTTAAAGCTACAATTCTGACTAGGTCAGAAATTTAACTTCACTGGTTTTAAAGGTGACTTATTAGTTCCTTTACACTGATCAAAGTCTTGAAGTTACATTAAATAATTTTTAAGTTTATTAATTTTTTCTCCCTCAAGTATTTCTGTTTTGAACTGATAACAACAGAATCACAAGCATTGGATCACATTCTACAATTTGATGTGAGTTTGAGTAGCAAAAGTTTTGTGAGAAAAATTATTATCATGCTGGTTGTCATCTTTTAGGCAACATGTGTCATTACCATTTGCATTTACATATGCCTTCTTTCTATTGAAAGTATTCTGGCATTCTTCAAATATCCTAAGATATTGTATTTAAAAAATAAATTGCCATTTCTAAGAAGAACTTTGGAGCAATAGTGATGAATATTTGGTTGACAACCTAGGATTTTATTGTGTTTGGTTAATATGAACTTCTAAATAAATTTGTTTTTTAGGTCTTGACTGGTCGGAATATCATTTCACAAGGTCGTATAATTGGCAATTTTAAGGTAAGCTCTAAGTTTAATATTACTCTATACATTACTCTATACCTCTTTATTCCTTTGACATTATGCAGTGAAGCATATATTTGCATGGCAATGGATTAAATAGTAGAGTCTAATAGAGTCAGATAGTAATAATAATAAGGAAGAAACATGATAGAAATATGTAGTGTGAGGTTGCTGCTTCTACACAGAAACTAGTTTAATGTTTGCAATTTGTTCTCTGCATGTGTCTTTCTCACTATTTTTGAATATTGCTATTCGATATTTCATGCCAAAATGTGTGAAACTGCTTTACATTTTTCTGTTTCAGCTCGATCTATGGTACATCTACAAAAGCACTGGTAATGTTAATTTCTGCTTTACTCTGATTGTCAATGTTTCAGCAATGTGATACAGTGATAAAGCTGGGTTAAATAAATTGCTCACACTATTCACATGAATGGAGAAAAATTAGATAGTGCCCCTTTAATCATTTGAGATGCCACACCCTCTTCCTCATAAGATACACTATCAAGCTACTTACTACCAGCGAGAAAGATTCTTTTCAAACTTTTAATTATGGTTCTACGAGAATGCATTGATTTATGCTATGACTTTATAATTTAGGTTTTTGAATTCTGGTGTTTTCTCGAATCATTCTATGATGAATTTTTGAAGGTTTGACAATCATATTAAACTGTGCCATTATATTTACAAGAGTGGGAGTCAGCTTGTCCTAGCACAAATTGGTCATTTGCATTAATTTGTGATAAATTACGTAGTGATAAAGTCTCAAGTAGTCTTTCAATATAGAGCCTGACTTGTGAGTTAAATTTCTGCAATGGGCACCCAGTCACAAAAGCTTTTTTTCTAATACAACTACTAATACAACAACAACAACTAATACAACTGCAACAACTAATACAACTACAACAACTACAATCTGATACAATCAATTTTTTTTCAAACTTCATATAATTCATAATAATAATAATAATAATAAATAACATAAACAACAACAACAATATAATGGCTGTATCAATTTATTGTGAAGGAGCCTCCTAAGTGGGTGAACTAACGAGAAGGAGGCTCCTCATAGGTCTTGATGGGGAGTCATATATTAAGATTTCATTTTGCATGCCGAAGTGTCAGATCGCTGTTTAACGCTTGAGTCATTGTGATGATTAGTACGTATAGTTAATCTAAAAATGTTCAAGACTGACTTGTGTTGTTCTTTTCTATTGTCTAGACTGAATAACCAACCATAGGTTGCTTGGTCAGTCACAGTGGAAATAGACCATCCTGGGATTATGAGGCTCAGTGCCTTTCCAAAGGGCCCTTTATAGGAGTTGGAGAAACTCTGCAATCCAAAATGCCCTGTAGCTGACGGGGAGCTATGGTTCCACAAGAATTCATGACAGCAATTCTAAATGTTTTACTAAGATGTAACAGCATTATTTCTAAGAAAAAATTTTTTTCAACAATTTTGAAAGATGTCTTTGAACATTTTTGGTCAGGCTTAGCCTGACCAGCATGACCTTCAACTTCGCCACTGATGTGGTAGAATATAAAAGATAGTTTTGATATTCTATGATTTTCTTTGTTGACTTTTATTCACCACCTCTTCATCTAATTTCACAACATATTGCTGTTTGTTTCATGTTGTGTTTTTTAATAAATGGTCTTTCAATGGAATTAACATCACATATTGTCTATCATCCTTGGTTACTTGCAGACCATTGTATATTTGACAAATGGGCTCCGTTGGTCGATGGTGCCAACACAGAGTGCAAGGTAAGCATAGTATCTTCAAATCCTAATACTATTTTTCAGCTAAATTTTGCTGTATTTGCAAAGGGTTTAATAACCAAGAGATATTAAGTTTGTATCCCTTAAATTTCTGTTTTTTTGTGTGTGTGTATTTCTTGTTGTATCTTGCGATTTTGTTGTATGTTGTCAGTAATTCTAATGACATTTTTATGTGGTGGAATTTTGAAATGAAATAAAATTGAACTGAACTGAGCTGTGTTTTGATTTCTTTGTTTGATGCTCTTTTTTACTTTGTTTTTTCTTCTTTTTCCATTTGGGAAAATATGACTTATAAATCCATGTGGTTTCAGCTGTTATGTAGGTGTATATGATATTTTTCTATAAATTTTGTCATCATTTGTCGTATGTTTTTGTATTTATTTCTTTATTTTTGCAGGGTTTTCTGCGTCTTGACTTGTGTGTTTTTGGGAAAGGAGACATACAACGGGTATGTATTTATGTCAACATTTTTTCTTTTTCCTTTTGTTTGTCTTGAATAACTGCACGTTTTTTTATAAGAAAATCATTATTTTGCCTGAGCCTCAATGTTCTTAACATTTCCCGAAATTGAGCCTGAGATTTTCTTAAATTTTTCTTAACTTTTACTGACATAAAGTGGCTAGAGTGGTTTACACTTTCGTTAATAATATTTTATACTTAAATTTGAATTACATCTTTAACATTTTGAATACAATAACGACGAGATGACCTATTTTTGGCCTATAAAAAACACTTCATTTTGGAAATTGAGCCTCGTGATTTTCTTACGATTTTCTTAAGAGTTTGACGATTTGAGCCTCATTTTCTTATAAACTTTTTTCTTATAAAAAAACGTGTATATTGCAAATTCTATAATATTTTTTGTCTTATATTTGAATTTTTTTCATTTTTGAATTCGATTTATGGTAGTGCTCTGCTATTTTCTCATTCTCGTGTTTGATAAGCCTTCCTTAGAACATGAAAAGTATTATAAATTAAAACACCTTCCTAATTTTAGTTACTTCCTGTTTGAGATTCTAAACCAATTCAAATTTTTGTATGATTTTAAAATTTCCTAGGATCCACCTCCGCGAGGGAAAGATGACGATGATATTGAACGGTTAGTCAAGCCCATTATTTTATGATATTTTCAAAGATAACAGGGATTTTGATGATTTATTTTGTAATTATTATTTTATTTTGTGTGATTTTGTAATTACTTTCGTATTTCAAAGGCATTATTAAGTTTATTTGATTTTTTGCTAATTCTTGTAGGCTGCATGCAAAGATGAACGCTTTGCTTTTCTTTCTTCAACTTGACCTCTGTTCTGGAATTATTAATTTTCATACTTCAATTTCTACCCGTTGTTTTATATTAAAGTTCTTCGATGTTTTGATTTTCTAGGAATTTGATATTTCCAGAGAACACATTAGTTTGCAGACCGGTTCATAAATATGTTTTCAAAATTTACAGAGCAGAAGGATTACCACGAAGTACGTTGCAAAGCCATATGCCTTTTTAGGCCTTTTAGCGTAAACTTGCCTCAGGTTTAATGAGTAGATAAAGACATGAAAGTTATGTGACTTTTGAATTCGTTATTTCCTTGCATAAATATTCCAACTGTGTATTTACACTTTCCCATCTATCATGCCAAGTGAAGTACAGCTTCTTCGCTGATTCAACTTCCTCAATTGAATATATGTCACCGTTCCCCTAATAATGATTAAAATGATTACTTGTTTTGAGTGTTAGTTTTGAGATTATTTTCCTCTAGTGAACGTCAAGTTGATGGCCAATGTAAAAAAAGCCTTGACACGAAAGGTCTGTTTCCTGGCAAATGTAGCAATCTTGGCTTTTTGAAATCTTTAATTAAGGATCAAGAGAAATCAACTCATACTGATTTTCTTGAACCTTGTTAATTATGTCACTTTCAACGTAACTTCGAAACTTTTTTCCAATGGCATCCTCTATATTTAGATAACTTTTCGCTTATTGATCTGCTTTTTATTTACTTTGAGACACTTTGCAATCAGGTTGCTTCCAATTTTTATGTATTCTAGTATTTCATTCCCTGTCCTTTTTCAATTCTTTCAAATTTTCCAAAGTTTTCTAATTTTAAATTTTTCATAGGCCACTGAGCTTACTGATCCTTTCGTTGAGATTTCATTTGCTGGAATAAAGGTGAACATTTGTTTTTTTTACTTCTTCAGTGAAACCTCCGGTATTAAATTTACTGTCCGTAGCAAAGCTATTTCATTATCATATGTAGCATTTGAATAGGCAAGGGGGTAAATCAATGCGTACCTTGAACTTTATAGTTTATATTTTGAACTTTTGCTTTGCAATGTCTGCCTTTTCGCTAGACAAACTTATATAATATAATGCTAGATTGTAACTGGGTCGTTTTTCGACGTTGTGATTCCTTTTTGTAAGCAGAAATTTTGGAATACTAAAGGCTTGATATCTTCTTTCAGGGAAAAACTTCTACCAAGAAAAACAAGTACAAGCCGGTCTTTAACGAGAAAATCACGTTCACCGAGTTTGTGAGTTTTTAAAATTTTTAATTTTTCCAAAATTTTTAATGGAATGAAGGCCTTATCTACTAGAATCGTCTTTGAGTGACAGTTGATGTGACGTTTTTGCTGTGACAGTTAATGTGACAATAAATGTAATGACGTTAGCATTTTAACATATGTAGTATTGATATTAGTTTTACATGAGCATGTGTATGAGAGTTTTCACACTTTAGACACGATGCTTTAACTCAGTGGTAGAGAATAATTTTCTATTGTGGTGAACAGTTTGTTGAATTTCTTCTATTCACGCGTATCTAAGGCAAGTCATTTATCCTCTTGGGTTTTGTGTGGAGGGTTCGTACAGGTTTTGAAAATTTTGGAAAGTTATGGAAATTGATAATACCATTTTCCAGGACCTGGAAAGTCTTGGAAAAGAGAGTTTTTCCAAAACTGCTATGGAAAAGTCTTTGATTTTTGTTTGGGAAATTCTAAGATATCCTAAAATTGATAGCACTTAGTGTCATACTAAACACTGTATATGTTATGTCTATTCATTTTACTATTTAAATTATAAAGCATATTCCACCAATGAGTCATAAAATATAGCATTGAAAATAGCGTTTTTCTATTCTTGTGGGTTTTCAAAATGCGAACGAAGATGCGTTTCAGGGTTTTGGAAGGTTGGTACTTTGGCTTTAAAAAAAGTTTTTGAAATATCTTAAAAGTAGCTTGTATGAACCCTGTGTGTCATAAAGTCATACCTATCCTCTACAGAAGCAATTTGTCATTCGTTTTAGTTTCCACCTCTCTGCAAAACAATTACAATTCAGTTAAAGGACAGGTTTGTTTTCTTAACTTTGCTTTCCCAATTATTTATTGTTTTGTCCAATCTTTTATATCTTAATCTAATCTTTCAAAACATAATGCCAAAGATTATGTCACATTGTACCATATACTATATTTCTTTGCTTTGGTAGCGATGCATTGTCAGATGAACCAATTGGGACACATTTTTTGGATATTGAGACAATATCAAACAAAGGCGATTCAAACCTTGGTACATCATCTGTTTTGTTGTCACTTGTAATATACATAATTGTCTCTTTTTTGATGCTCAAAGTTTTCCCTTCGTTTGCATCATTCAAAACAGTAGACATAGGGAGCGCATCCAAAGTTTTAGGAGAAGGCGCCAGTATGGGGGGGGGGGTGTATGATTTTGAACAGAATGTCACTACTGCAATTACACAATAGCAAAACCAATTGTTTTAGTTCTCTCAGGCATAGTATCCATAAAATGTTGCCTATCCAGCTCATAGTATATACATTTTTCTTATATTAGTGCTTAATAATATGAAAGCTGCCGAAAGCTGCAAAACCCTCCCCCAAGCCCTCCCCATGACTCCCTCCTCTTAACTACCCCACTCACCTATTAAATTAGGTTTAGATATCTTTAGTGCAGAAGCAGGTTCACATCAGCATTAGCTGACACACAGTATGCGTTATCAATTCAAATATTTTGTATGTATGTATGTATGTATGTATGTATGTATGTATGTATGTATGTATGTATGTATGTATGTATGTATGTATGTATGTATGTATGTATGTATGTATGTATGTATGTATGTATGTATGTATGTATGTATGTATGCATGTATATATGTATGTACGTACGTATAAGAAGTAGTATATTGACACTGTCTTCTTAATGACTTCCTGTAGGATTCATGCCTGTATTTGGACCGTCCTGGGTGAATCTCTATGGTTCTACACGTGACTATGCTATGTTTGATGAGCATGTAGATTTGAACAATGGCATTGTATGTATTGACGATTTTTCTTTCATGTCGAATTTGCCTTGCTCTAATTTATGGGTTTTTCTTATGATTAATCTCTTGAGGACAGCAAGATGTTCTGGGAAACACTGATTGTATCCGTTGATGTAAAGCAAACTCTTCTTGCTTGGCTAGTGGGCCTTCTGTTGTTTTCGCTCATTTTGCAACCTTGCTTTCACGTTTCACAGGGCGAAGGAATATCATATCGAGGTCGAATACTTATGTCCATTGAGTGCTTTGAGGCTGAACCAGATGAAACGGGGACATTTTTGAAGGAGGATACGCCCCCACTACCGAAGGTATTACATGCCTTGTTTGATTGACATGTCGCTTGTGTGTCATCATCTAACTTTATGGTACTTCCTCTTTTTATGTATGTAGTACAGAATATTTTTACGTACTACAGCCTGGAGTCGGATGTGTTTTATTATGACCTGATGCATTAACAGCCCTGTAGCTTAAATTTAGTTTTAAATTCAGTTTTAAATTTCTACAACCCATTTATATTTATAACGAACCTTTATTTACTATAGCCTTAATTTTTTTCAGTTTGTTTTGATTTTATAATGGCCTGATGTGTACTTTATAGTAGTGTTCCTACTTGTGTTTGTATTTTGTTTGCCAGAGTAAAGAAGGGAAACTAGAATCGCATCTTTTGTTTGCAACGTTCTATGAAGCTTCCATGATCCCAAAGAAAATTGGGGATAAGCCCGTAGAATTTGAAGTTACAATTGGTAAGTTGCTATGACCGTTTTAGCATTTTTGCAACATTTAATGTAATTGAAAGGTATTATAGCTTTTTCTAGCTTTTCTTTCTGAGAAATGAGAGACTAATGACTTTTATAAACAAAATTGTGTGTGATTTAGGAACTTGCTATTTTAGAGCGCAAATTGGAGATATATGTATGTATATGTATATGTATATATATATATATATATATGTATATATGTATATATATATATATATATATATATATATATTTACATA
>WIPJ01001730.1:29207-40413 GCA_018155075.1 Cassiopea andromeda
CATATATATATATATATATGTATATATATATATATATATATATATATATGTGTGTGTGTGTAAAAAGATGTAGAGTTATATAAGATATATAGAGAATTTACTTTCTTCTGTCGTAGGCATGGCAAGAGAATAAAAAAAAGAGTATTATTAGATCAAGTTTTTATTCAAAGTGCTTAGACCTGATAATAGTGGCTGAAAATATGTTGCTTTTTTCGTTGTAGGTGAATTTGGTGTCTATTTAGAAGAAGAGCAACAGACTTCATCAAAAAATGGAGATGATGTTGATGAAGAAGATTTGATGGCGGACGATAGTACTGTTGTTGCGAGTACAATGACAAAGCCTTGTAGACCAATCTGTAGAGGAACTGAGAAGTATTACTCAGTACCGTTTGAATCAAGAAAGTTATGTACTTACGTGAAATTTCCATATGAAGATCAAAGAAGGCGGATTTATAATCAAATTATGATACAGAAGATTTTCAAGAGTTTGGTAAACTGAGCTTACCTTATTTTTTTGTTTTATTATCAATTTCCTTTCATCAATTTTCTTTTCTTTCGAACTTTAACATAAGAAGCCATGAAGTATAGGTCGCTACTTGGAAATAGATTTTAGCTTTGCTTTAAAGGACAATAATCAAACGCAATGATTTAAAAGCATTGTTTGTATATTTTCCTCAGTGAAAGAAAAGCAATTGGTAGGCTGAGTTTGTTTGAGCAAATCCTCAACATTCATCTTCATTTTTTGGCTTTGTAGGAAGAAAATTGGGGGGAACTTGATGAGCGTGTTCGATTGGAATTGAAAGGAACATACATGCTGCTTCGAAGACTCATGGGAGATATTGTCCACATGTGCAGGTATGCGTCTTTAGATTGCTACAACCAATCAATGAAGAGGATTTTGCGAAGGAGAATTACTATTTATATTAAATTTAGAATTGAGTGCTTCTTGTGATCATGGACATGGGTGATTGGTGCATTTATGATTTCTGCATTGGTCCTTCTGATGTATGTGGTCTACTATTGTGATTTCTGCATTGGTCCTTCTGATGTATGTGGTCTACTATTGTGATTTCTGCATCAGTCCTTCTGTTGTATGTGGTCTACTATTGTGATTTCTACATTGGTCCTTCTGATATATGTGTTCTACTATTGTGATTTCTGCATTGGTCCTTCTGATGTATGTGGTCTACTTTTGTGATTTCTACATCGGTCCTTCTGATTTATGTGGTCTACTATTGTGATTTCTACATTGGTCCTTCTGATGTATGTGGTCTACTATTGTGATTTCTATGTTGGTCCTTCTGATGTATGTGGTCTACTATTGTGATTTCTACATTGGTCCTTCTGATTTATGTCGCTTACAATCCTAGCTGTTGACTTCATTTGATTTCATTCTTGAATCAATCGTCTTGCTTTTCCTACGATATATTTTTGCTTGTAATTTGAATTTCTTCTTACTCTAATGATTCCCCTTTTGTAATTCTTGCAGCATAACACACGACAGCTGAATTTTTATGTAAAATTCTCTTTTAGGCAAATTTTATCAAATGTCACAATTCAAAAATGTTTTTAGTTGACTTTGCCATTCCACAATGTGATTTCCTTATCTTCCTTTTTGCTTTTTTTAAACTGTTTTCCGTTGGGTTTTACAAGTTTTTGCAAATGCAAGTGCTATCTATAGCTGATATCGAGTCTATTGGATATTGTTATTCCTACTTGTGTTCAACAAATAGTCAATTTTTTGCAGTCTTTTCATTGAGCTTTGTGATGGCAAGAAGACCAACACCCATCTTGGTAAGAACCAATTGGACAGGGAGAGAATGCGCGTATGCGTCATTGAATTGGTAAGACCGTTTGTTTCACTTCATACTTAGGCTTGACGTGATTTTAATGTTTTTGTCTTGACATATGCTGACGCTTTTCTTATCCTCATTTCGTTTCTTTGACTACTTTCAGAAAAATGTTTCAGTAACAGCGGCAAAAATTGCTGACGCTTGCTCAAAAGTGACTTCCAGCACGCCGAATATTCTTCAGATCATTAAAGATAACGTTGCCAAAGCTCATGGATTGATGAAAAAAGTTAAAGCCATTGTTCATGAGGTAACAATTTTGTATTAATTTTTGGGATCGGGGATTGCTGTCTTAAGATAAATTTTAGATTATATCTCTAGAATTTTTGTTTACTGCTAAGTAGGAAGAGTTACTAAGCGAAAAGGCTTCTTTTATTTTTTTCGTAAGTAATGTCGGGGAAAGACCGTAGGGCCTATAAAAAAGCCCCGACAAAGGAAAAACTGAGAAAATGAGGGGAAGTTTAAGTAGAATGGGAGACAAGATCAAGTTTGTTGATGTTAGAAATCAGTTAACTATTCTCTCCATACCAACTGTAAAGTAAAGTAACTTTACCACTTGAGTTGCCTATAGTTGAGTTGATCGGAGATGAGGATGGTGTGGTGGATAGCTCGGATTTTATTGTTGGAAAGGAGAGAAAGTGACGATATAAGAAGAATGTGTGGAGTATGTAGGATAGGAGAGAAGGCGAGAGAGGCAAGACTGAGATACTTTGGACACGTGAAAATGAGAGAGGACGATGAACCAGTGAAGAAAGCAATGCTGATGCCAGTTGCAGGGAGAAGGAGTGTGGGGAGACAGAGAGTGAGGTGGAGAGACGTACTGAAGAGAGACATGAATGAACTGGGGTGTCGAGAAGAGGATGCAATGGACAGAAGTAGATGGGAAAGGATAACTCGAGCGGCTGACCCTGCTATACAGTGGGAATAAGGGTCGTATGAAGAAGAAGAAGTTGATTACATAAAAGACTTTTATTTTTCATTTCATTTTCTAATTCTTTATCTTCATCAAATTGTTTCATGCCATTATAATTACATGTTTAATTTGTATATAGCCACAGCACACGTTACCTGACATTTTTGTGTGGATGCTTAGTGGCGGAAAGCGAGTCGCTTACACACGTGTTCCCGCTACTGATGTCATGTATTCCAAAGTGGACTTTGAGCGCGGAATTCACGCGGGAAGAGTGCAAACAATATTCCTCAGAGTGGGTATTTTATAGAAGTGAATAAATATTCCTGTTTTTTCTTAGTTATTGTAGACAAAAGTTTGTAGTGTTGTAGACAGGTTATGTGGCCTTCCAGAAGCTTCTGTTGATTTTCTTTTGAGTTTTTTCATTATTTTTTTTTAATTTTTCCATTGTCTCAAAATGTCTGATTTTTTTGTAGCTTCCAGGGAAGAAAGGCCATGGCGAAAAGGGATGGACAATTCAAGCTAAAGTTGAAATTAGAATTTGGCTAGGACTGATGAATAAATATCCCGTAGGAGAGTATATCAACGATGCGCCCAGCGGATTTGAAATAGTTTGTCTCTATTTTACTCGTAAAACTCTTTGCCATATTGGCTAACACTACTTGTTTTCTGTCTGAAGTACACGTTTTTTTCATAAGAAAACCATTATTTTGCCTCAGCCTCAATTTTCTTAACATTTCCCGAAAGTGAGCCTCAGATTTTCTTAAATGTTTCTTAACTTTTACTGAAATAAACTGGCTAGAGTGGTTTACACTTTCGTTAATACTATTGTATACTTGAATTTGAATTCCATCTTTAACATTTTGAATGCAATAACGACGAAATACCGATGTTTGGCCTATAAAAACACTATATTTTGGAAATTGAGCCTCGTGGTTTTCTTACGATTTTCTTAAGATTTTGACGATTTGAGCCTCATTTTTTTATAAACTTTTTTCTTATAAAAAAACGCGTATACACTTGGCCTTTATTACGGATTCTGCTTATTTTTTTGCCCAAAACTATCTCACGTAAAGTAAATTTAACTTCAAATTTTGGGCAGACTGTATTTTGATTTGGCAACGCTATTATTTATTAGTCTACGTATCACATGCCTCCTCATCATACGCCTTCGCATGATATTGTAGCTGAGCAGTAATACTGTTCAGTATGAGTTGCATTATCAGATTACCAAAAAACCAGAAAGAATTCCGAAGATTGTTTAGTACTGATTGTATTATCTTTGAAATATTGAATTGAATTGACAAATCCGTATTGAATTGATTGTATCAAACTTAAAACATGTTTAATTTATCGCTTAGCTGTTTCTATTGTGAGGTATCATTTAGTAACTTCATCATTATCCCACAGGATGAACCATTGTCGTTGATCATTCCTCCAAAGGAACTTTACTATCAAGGTAAATAGGGATTGCTTCATTTAAAAGTTTTTTAATCTCTCATGCACCAATTCCATTACATGTTAAATATTTTCTAATTGTTTTTTGTTCGTGTTTGAAACTGGGACTGACATGAAATTTCTTCCTCCTTTCCTTGGGATGGTTAATACTGGAGAAAAGGGACAATGGGATTAGGGGTCTGATTTTGGCACAGTAATTAAAGAGTGGATTTGGTTTAACTCTTCCAGCTCAAGAAACTTTATCAGAGAGCTTCCAACTTGTTTACTGTTGCTCCAAAGTCCAGAGATGAAGGGAGGGGGTTGTTTTGATTGATGCATTACACAGTACTATAATACCCTCGGAGGGCCCCTTGAAAATCAGCTATTACTGAAGGGCCACCCTCCTTAAATATGTGAAATGAAATGAATTGAAATGAAATACTATAACTGCTGTAGACATGTCGAAGATGAAGCTTCTCGTTGACTCTAGTAAATTTAATTTCGACTCGCTTTATATGACTTTTCTCAACCGCAGAAAAGCAAAAATTCACAGTAAGAGCACACATGTATCAAGCAAGAAGTCTGATTGGAAGTGATGAATCAGGATTATCAGGTAGTACCACATTATTTTGGCATATTATGGCGTTTTTAGAGTGCATCTCAGCAGTAGATATGAATTCACATGCAACTATGAAAATCTTCTATTAAGGAATTATCATGACAACATATATTGCGTCATACATATGTAATATTGTATGGTGGAGATTTTCGGCCTACAAAGCGTTCTCAAGTTTTTCTTTGTATTCAGATGCATTCGCTCGTGTAATCATCACAAATCAAGCACAGGAGACTCAAGTTATTGATAAAACCAGAAGCCCAACTTGGGATAATATGTTGAAATTTGAAAATATCGAGTTTTGGGGAGATCCTGAAGAATTTGCTGTAAACCCACCTGTGATTGTGATTGAAATATTTGACATGGATAAAGAACTAATTGGAAGTGTATGGCTAAGTTTTCTTGCTATTTTTTATATATTTCTATAATTTATTTTATCACTTTTTTGGATTGATTTTCCTTCTGTACTACACATATAAGAATTCAGTCTTTTTTGGTAATAGAAAAAGATTTCAAATTCACGGCAATATTTATCAATGTTTTTATGCTATTATGTGTAGACGATAATTTTTGATATGTTCTCTGTTCACAGGACAGCATTGAATTTATTGGCCGTGCGCTGGCTAGGCCGGTTGTAAAACTTGCAAATGAACCATATGAGAAGCCCTTCTTCCCGCCCACTCTGCAGTGGTTTGAGATCTTTCGGGGTGAAACTAAGGCCGGAGAACTTCTTGGCGCATTTGAAATGTTTCATGTGAGGGTTTTGATTTAGTTTTGCTTCTAATGCTTTCCTAAAGCCATGAAGTACAATTTTTTTGTTTGCAGCAGAATCCGTAATCAATTTTGATTAAATGAACTATCTGTCGAAATGTAGCACCTTTTCTTGATCAGTACAACTTTTCTTTTGAAACAATGTCTAACTTTTTAATGCCAAACTTTTTGCAGAGCCTCAATATTCTTATATTTTTTCGGTTTTGAGCCTTGATTATTCTTAAATCATTGTTAAATATCGAACGTGTATCCATGTCTGAATTTCAAGGGATTATATTCAAATTTTTATTGATATCTTACTTTATCATAAAGCAAAACAAAAGTTGAGCAGAATAACAAATATTGCATCGATAGTGAAAAAGTTAATCTACAAACAGCACTACAACTCAAATACACCAAAATTCTAAATCTTGATAAAACTTGTGCCTTGCATTGTTCTTAAATTATTCTTAAATTTGAACGATTCTGAGACTGAATAGTCTTATAAAATTTATTTTTATTGAAAAAGTGTGTAGCTGAAATAGTTTACTTCTTGGAAAATTGAAAGACAGTGGAAAATTTTATTTTTTACCTTATTTCGATTTTCACCTGTCCTCCGTTAATTATTTCTATATTTCTTGTTTTTATATTTCTTGTCATTACAAAATTGCATATCGCTATTCTTGTTTGCTAAGTTTCATCTATTTTTTAGCAACTGATTTCTACTTTTTGAAAACTGTTTTCTTTGATATTTCATTTTTAGAAATAGTTGTTACTTGTTTATGCAGATCTTAGACGACGAAGAATCTCTAGAATTTCTTCCACCTGACCCTCCTTTAGAAGACACAGAGTCAAAACCGAAAATGCCAGTCCCAGCTGACATTCGTCCGGTCATGACTAAACATAGAGTTGAGGTTTGTTACTTCTCACACAACTTCCCGTCTCTTTTCATTATCTTCTTCTTATCTTTTTCCTTATTATTTGATTTCTTCTTCTCCTATTTCGTTTTCCATTTCATTATCTTATAAGCTGCTAATTATGCAGCTAAAAGATAATTATTTTGATGTTCCTGAGGACTAAATCATTGTTTTGCCTCGTTTTAGGTGATATGCTGGGGTGTAAGAGAAATGAAGAGAGCCCAGCTGTTGAGTATAAACCGGCCTCGTGTTGATATTGACTGTTGCTATCCAATCACGCAGCTTGGTTCTATGGAGTCAAAGGCATTTGTTGAATCATCTATTTGTAAAAATGCAAGAGTGAATCCAAATTTTGATGATCCAGTCATTCTTTTTGATGTGGTGAGTAGATTGTGATCAAAACTGATTGATTGATTGATTGATTGATTGATTGATTGATTGATTACTTGGTTGATTGATTGATTTTAGTGTTTGTGATCAAATTTGATGTTTGATGAGAATGGTTCTATAATTCCTTCATCTATTTGATCTCAGGAGTTACCAGAAAACAAGAAGTATATACCACCAGTCACGCTTCGTGTCCACGATATTCGTGCATTTGGGCGAAAAGTTCTCGTTGGTTCACACGTTATTGATAGCTTGCACAAATACTTCATGGATAATTCGTCTTTTGTCAAACGAAATGAATTGGACGGTGAGGCGAAGCCAAAAGGTTAGACGTTGCATCGTTCAGATTATGCATACTCTTCTATTCTAACTCTTTAATGCTAATTTATTCTAAGTTATGTGTGCTGAAGTATTAAGCTTTATAAACGCTAACTTTACATAAGAAAAGTAGTCCCGTATACTTTCATACGTAGGGAGTGCCTGTGAGAGAGGACACTTATGCCGAGCCGTCGGCATGTGAGGTAGGGTGGCCAGTTCCTTTCCTCGCCACCTTTACATATGTATGGAAAATTTAGTTGCAAAGAGAATCGTAGTTTCATGTATATTTTCGTAGCCCAAATTTTGTTGTGATGAATGATTGAATAGCATCAATTTTTTATGTTGCATCAACTGCGAAGGAGACTATTAAGTGATAAATGTACCTGGATTTTCTAAGTAGAAATCTTTTCACGAAGTAGACATGATTTCCAATAATGTCAGAGGGAGATTTTAGTGCAATGACACATACTACTCCATACCTTAGTTTGATCAGCTCTCTGTTATATGCAAGTATCATCTCAGCTGTTTCTCTCTATTTCAGTCGATGAAGATCAAGAAGATGGACCTCTGGGAATAGCTATCCCCATTGCAGAAGAAGAGAAACCTCCTGAAGTATGTAATTCTTACCAAATCATCGTGCTCTTTGTTGTGTGCATTGCTTACTGTTTACATGAATCTTACAGCACCCAAGGACATAAAGTTTAAAGTCTGTTTGAGTACCATTTGCTCATGACCCTTGACTGATGGCCTATGACAAGCAATCAACAATGTCCTCCAATTGACGACTTTTGACCTTTGACTTATGACCAATTACTTTTAAAACCCTGCTACACACTAGCTATTCAGCTTTAGTCTGAGTCGATAATTAGCAGTTTTTACATATTTTAGGATATTCAGAAAAGCATAAAACCAAATTGTCTTTATTTACGAGATGCTTTAATTTTGCAATATGCAAAAGCTGCGTATTATCATGCTCAGAAAATAATCCTTATCCATATGCTTTTGTTGAAATTTTTGTGTTGTGAATGAAGAGACTAGACCGTTATTGAGGATTGTTCGTTATATTCCCAGGTATGTTTTGAAAGGTCTTCTGGCTTTGCAGAGATTTTTTATATATTTTGGAAGTTAAAAGCAAACAGAAGCCTTTAATTAGATGAGAAAGCTTTAATTAGATGAGATGAACCAGAACTTTACGTAGTTCATTTATGCTAGCGAAGAGCTGAATTTTGTCCTAGCACGAGTGCTAATGTGTCTGAATATTTAGGAAAAAAAAGTTGAGAAGAAAGGAAAGGAGCAGCCTGATAAAGACGAAGAAATTCTGGATTGGTGGACGAGGTTTTATGAAACATTGAGAGATCAAGAAAAAGAAAATTCAAAGAAACCTAAGAAAAAGAAAGAAAAGCAAAAGAATGCAGTAGCTGCAAAAGCGCCAGCAAAAAGTGATGTTCCAAGGTTAACTGTGAGTGGCATTCATTTTGATATTATTAATCTTCGACCTTCTTTTATGTTATTATGGTTCTGTTATGTCATACCAGGACGTTTAGGTGTAGCGAAGAGTTGATAGTCTTCACCACCTCTTCCTTTGCTCTGCGTGCAAAGTAGTGTCTTTAACTGTCATCTTTTAGTCTTCATGTAAAACAAACTGTCACTCGTGCATTTCACTATCCGACCTTTGACCTCTCGGTGTCAACCGTGTTTATTGCGGTCATCCTATCAGATATGATTAACTTACTGTAACTTGGTTTCTTCTATCCCGGTGCGTTTTTGCGAAGTACACAATAGGATTTGCGATAAGGTTGCTGAGAAGAAGGATTGCCAGATAAACTGACGTCTTATTGGACCATTTAAGATAGAGGGCGTAAGGAAGTGTTGTTGCTGTGTAGAGGCAGACACTTAGTGCGCATGTCCATATGAGTGAAATCTCCCTTTTCGTTGTTCTTACTTCTATGTTAACGCATTGTTTGTTCAGTTTTGCACGCCGTCGTAAACTAATGAAGATGATCATTGAGTAGTAGATAATCATCATGCTGATAGACCAGCTTATCCAATCGGATGCGATCCAGTGAAAATAGTATTCGGCCCATCCGTCGTGCGCAGTAATAAGTGCTGCGGTGGCAGGACCAATGACAATAATAACCAATAGCACAATCCAAAGCAATATTATAAAGATTTTCACCCGGCACTTCGTTAGATAGTTCCGATGCTTAATTGGATGCCGGATTGCTATATACCGGTCGGCTCCAATTGCAATTAGGTTTGTTGCTGTGAATGCAAAAACTGCAGCGACAATATTTAGTCTCATTGTGTGTCCACGCTCTTCCACACCCACAGCCAATTCATAGCAACCGTAGCTAATCGATGCAATTCCAGTAAATATATCGCTGCAAGCGAGGCTTAAAACTAACTGTTCGAAAGGCTTGATATAACTCAATTTCTTTGTAATCAGATATACTTCTATACTGTTCAGTACAATTGCGATGAAACCAACAAAATTTATTATATAATATTGGAGCATTTTAACTACCAGTTTCCTGCAATCAAAGGATACAAGAATAAAGCTTGAAGTCTTACTCTTTTACGTGTCCAATCTTTTGTATTTATAAAATCGCTTGCGTGAATCTGATCAGCGTTTCTGGAGCCCTCCTTTAATCTGATTAAAAGCCACTTCAAATGGATATCGTCAATGTTGTATAACGTTTAATGCTGAAGCAATACCCAAATTCCCTAGAGTATCGTATTTGGGTAATATTCGCAGTTGAGCATTAAAGTCTTTTTGCTGAGTGAAAGTAAAATTGTGAGATCTCTTGTAACCATATCTTCATTTCCACTGTCGATTTTAGCTATCAGAAGAAGCCCAGAGAGTCATTAGTACATGCTCTTCCATGTCTTCTCCTTCAATTATTTTTTAATGAGTAAAATGCTGTCGTTGGTTTTTGAACTTCTCTTTATCCTTTTCACTTTCGTATTTCTTCTGAGCCCAGTCGAGCCAATTCGTGCTCACAACTGAAATTATTCAATTTTCAACAACCTATTATAACTATTTGTCAAACAGATCATTAAATATTCTCATTGCAGTTTAAATTATGGATGGCTTTTGTTTGCACTTCCACCTGGTGAATTGCACAGCAACTGCGACCTTGCCTTGCTTACGGGGCAAATTTCCGTTTGTTTTACAGCAAAAGAAAGTGCCATATTGCTCTGTGTTTTCTAAAGAGACAGTGCTTTCTTTGTGTAGTGAGATAAACAAAGTAAACACTTTGTGGGGAAAACTAATCATAGGAAATTTCTTCATCAACTGATTCCCATTAGACTGTAATTATTGTGGCCTTCAGTGCATCTAGAAGATTTTTAAATTTGGTGGAAGTAGATAATTGTTTAAGTTTAAAAAACAAATCGCATCTGTCTTACCGATTAGAATTTCTAAATACTTGGCAGGATGCTATAAAATATCATCAATTAATGTTTTTTAGTAGGTACTGCAGAAGTACTTATTGAGTGGCCATTGGGAGAGAATTTTCAGTACTTGCTCAAAAAAAGTGCTAGTAATTGAGAGAGATAAAATTCCACCTAGTAGATTGCCCTTTCTACACGAATCGTTTCATGGAATTTTATTTCAAATGAAGGTACATAGCGACCATCATTACAATGGCGTAGTGGTCTTTATAAATTGGGAACCAACCAAAATGGTACTGTAACTGATAGGTATATATGTGTATTTACAGGTATACCATACAGAATTAGAAGAAGTGGAGTGTTTTAATGGTTTTAATGATTTCATGGCAACGTTTGACCTGCTACGAGGTAAAAAGACTGAAGACGAGGATGACTTGCAACGAAGATTTAGTGGCAAAGTGAAGGTGATTGTAGTGCTTTCGTTTGTGTATTCGTCTGTTGTTGTTGTTGTTTATCAGATAGTCATTCAATTCGCCAATTATACATCCGCTCAGTCAGTCAGTATATATATAAACTATATAACTATATACTATACTATATTATACTATACTCTACTATATATATATAT
>WIPJ01001730.1:43334-69633 GCA_018155075.1 Cassiopea andromeda
ATATATATATATATATATATATATATATATATATATATATATGTGTGTGTGTGTGTGTGTGTGTGTGTTTACATATTTATGTATTTATATATGTATTTACACACAATTTACGTAAATATATATATGAAATATTTACTTCTTTATTTCTACGTATATACAGCTAATGAGCAAACGATTATGAATATCTTTAATTGTTTCAGGGAAATATTAGAGTCTGGAAGAAACCTTATCCTGAAGGCTTCAATGAAAATGATTCCAAAGGAACTTTTTACAAGCTCCCCAGTAACGATCCAATCAAACTGCTTGTCCGTGTATATGTTGTCAGGGTAGGTCAAGAATCAAAGTCAAAAATATTTCTGTTAGAGGTTTTTCTCTTTGTTTTATCCTGTGAAAATAATTTAAAAGGGGAATTTGGCGTCTGAAGTTTAGAGGCGTATTTGTTTTAAATGTGAGTAATGACTGCCCCCCTAACTTATTGTGATATTTATGCTACCCCCCTAAGTTTTTGTGATTTACATTAAATATTTATGCTCTTTTTTTCTGGCAGTGCCTGAATCTACACCCAACGGATCCAAATGGAAAGGTAACACATTATCCATTGTATCCTTTCTGTTGCAATTTGATGTCAATCATATCTAACATGTACCCATAGGGAAGATTGATTTTTATTTGTCATTTAAAGCATGCTATATTGCCATAGTTTTTAATTCCGTTTCTATTTCTATTTTAGTTATGTTTCTATTTTTAGTTCTGTTTCTATTTTTAGTTTTGTTTCTATTTTTAGTTTTGTTTCTAGTTTTGTTTTTTTCTAAATGCCATTAATACTATATCCTACTCTCTAGTTTTTTCTTTCTTAATTGTTAGAAATTTTTTGTTGTTTCCAGAATGTGTTTTCCCTACCAGCCAAGTAGCTGCATTTTTGTTCAAAGTCTTATATCAAGATCTTAATGCGCAGTTTGTGATTTTTATATTTTGAATATCCGCCACTGATTTGAAGTATTAAATGTACTTCACCAGGCTGATCCTTACCTCGTTGTTCACCTTGGAAAAAAGACCCATAAGGACAGAGACAATTACGTTTCCAAACAACTATCTCCTGAATTTGGAAGGTATGTTCTGTGCACTTTTGCTTTCAATCACTTTCAATGAAGCAGTTTGTTCATTCCTGCTGACTGATTCAATGATCAAGCAAGTGAATTGATGGTGATTGGAATTTTGATTCTCTGATTCATTGATTGAATGATTTAGTTGATGGTGCTCTATGCGATGTTTCTTAATACTTTTAAAATTCCAAACTTTGTTTTCATTTCATTAACTGAAGTGTGCGAACTCCATAATAAATGTGATGATTTTTATTGATTGATTGATTGATTGATTAATTGATTAATTGTTTGATTAATTGATTGATTAACTGATTGATTTGTTGATTGATTGATTGATTGATTGATATCATGATAGGATGCCGTTATGACTATGATATAGTATGCCCGTTTTGGGTTAGCTAAATCGTATGTAATGACTTGGGAATTGAAAGTGTGATATTGAATGAAAAATTGATTGATTTATTGATTAATTGATTGATTTGTTGATTGATTGAATGATTAATTGATTGGGCTGCTGCTCTTGCCGTTACTGTGTATCTATCATGATCTATTCCACGATTCATGTAACAGATGCTGGTATTTCAAGTCATTCCTTCCTCATGTAAAAGTTAATTATTCTTGTTTTTGTTTCCATCACCTATCTTGTTTTGTATGATTTCATATGATCTAGCATGATGTTATATGATTCTACATGATTTTGCATGATTCCAAATGATCTTGCACGATTCCATATGATCTTATATGATTCCATATGATTTTGCATGACTTTGTTTGATTTTTCCAACAGAGTGTTTGAATTTGAGCCTACCCTTCCTTTTGACAATATGCTGACAGTTCAAGTTTTTGATTGGGATATGATGAGCGGTGACGATTTGATCGGACAGACGGAGATTGACATTGAAAATCGATTTTATAGCAAGCACCGAGCATCGTGTGGCCTACAAAAAGATTACATCACGTTAGTAATATCAACAATTTATGCCACGATCATTTAACATTTTTCGCCCAGATCAAAGTACTCTCATTTAAGTTGCTTTCTTCTTTCTTTCAATTTATTCTGAATTTACTGACATCATATGGCGTGTTATGAAGGTATTTGTGAAATATTGTTAATGATAAAATCACTGTTCAGTGTAAAGGTAAATTTCTCCAATAAAGCTTGCAGATAATTTTCATATTTTGTCCAGACATGGCTATGCAAAGTGGCGTGATCCTCAGAAACCATCACAAATATTGACAAAAATTTGCAAAGACGAAGGCTTGGAAGGGCCATCTTTCAACAGTGGAACCTGTAGCATTGAAGGCATTGACTTTGAAGGACCAGCTGAAGTTTGTGATGCCAAGGGTAGTAATTACTCAGATAAAAGAGCCTAGAAACCATGCATACGTACATACATATTTTCTGTGTTTACTCGGGTAATTCTTGGGCAGCTCGAGAGAGCTGATATGGGCCTGGGATATTACAGAGGAAGTAGCATTAAGTAATAACTTATAAGTGCTCAATAAAGCCTACTGTTATTTTAGGTGGATGTATTCAGAAAAAAATGTATTCAAAAACCTGAAGTTTAAGATCCTCTAATCATTTGTTGTTTGTCAAATGGTTATTCTTTCTATTAGCCTTTTTTTACAAACAACAAGTGATTACAGGATCTTAAACTTCACATTACTGTTTTTAAAATGGTTACTCTTCATCATTGACATCATCTTTGATATTTATATATCCTTTGGATAATTGAGTTGTTACTTGTTAGTTAGATGGCTTTTTCTGTGGTAGCTAATTCCTACGTTCTTGTTATGTAAAATTATGTACAACCGCCTTTTCCCTTGCTACATTTTATCAAATTGCGTAATAAATAGATATTATTTTTTTCTTCAAAATGCATGCTTCACAACTTTCGCTGAAGTCTGCGTACTTCACTACATTAACCATGGCTCTCTCTTCCCTGTCAGTGTAAAATATTTCCCCCCAATGATAGGGCTGTGATTCTCAATTAATGCCTAAAAAGTCATTGGCCTGAATTTCTCATTATTTTCCTTCTGAAATTAGGCCGTGGCAAGCCATCTGATGAGCCTTGTGCTCTTGTGGCATTACAACGCTTCCACGAAATACCCAAAAAGGGCTACCATATTTGCCCAGAATACGTGGAATCGAGGTCGCTTTACAACCCCGAGAAACCAGGATTGGAGCAGGTATCGTTTCACTTTTATTGCACTTTTTATCAATAGAACATTACGTGAACGTTTGACGTCATTAGCACAGCAATAGAACGCGTTGGAGTTAAACATGATGGTTTTATTGACTGAGCTACAATCAGAATGCAAAGACCGAAGCATGCTGAATTGTAATGTCATTACACCTCATTTTGCTTCTTTTCATGAACTCTAATTTGTCATGATTTTTACAGCTGCTTGCTGTTCCATTTGCTGAAAAGGACTATTAGACCATTTCCTCATAAAATTTTGTTTACTTTCCTACAGGATTTCAGCTCTTTTTTGTTCATTTCAGGGCAGAGTGATGCTTTGGGTTGACATGTTTCCAATGGATTTGTCCCTCCCTGGCCCTCCTATTGATATTTCACCTCGAAAACCAACTGAGTAAGAAATCAATTTTTCTATTTTGTTCTAATCTTCATGCGATTTTCCAGTGCGCATTCTATGCCTTTCTGACATATGGAGTTCATTGCTTAGCACAGAATAATTTCATGCTGCTTTTTTAATTCAACCTTTTGAAAGAGCAGTGAATCCTTTCGAGTTAATCATTGTGAGTTGATTACTAGAGTTCATTATTTTAATTAATAAGGAACAATGCACACTCGCCTTGTGCTGTCTTTTCAAATTGCTTCTAGTAGATAAGCATTTTTTCACTGTGCGTGTGTTCCAAAATTTTTTAGGTATATTTAAACTTCACTATTTGCAATTAAATGCTTTGTTAATTACTACTGTAGGAAAGTTCTCTACATTTTGCTAATTTCTATTTAATATCCTACATTTTAATAGTATTTTTATCGTCTGTTCTGTTTTTCTTTTGTTCATTCATATTTTGTTTTATCTGTCATTGTTTGTTCGTGTCATTTACAAGTTTAGCGAAGTGCGTTTAACATTACTTTTCAGATATGAGCTTCGATTGATTATATGGAACACAGACAGTGTACGCCTTGAAGAGACAAACATTATTACTGGAGAGGCCAGCAGTGATATTTACGTAAAAGGGTAATTTTTTTGTCCTTTTAGTGGTTAAAAACTTTGACTTTCAATTTCAGTCTATCACTCGACACAATTTTCCAACCTTGTAGTCTCTTAAAAATTTTATGAATTGAAATTTATTGCAGATGGTTGGAAGGAAACAGAGAATTCAGACAAGAAACTGATGTTCATTATCGGTATTTCATCTTGCTATTTCCCATGACTATTATAGTGATGTGTAATATATTTGCACATGCATGTGTGCAAATATATATATAAATATGTGTATATATATATATATATATACACATATATGTGTGTATATATATATACATATATATATGTGTGTATATATGTATTTATATATATATATATTTATATATATATATATATATTTATATATATATATATTTATATATATATATATATTTATATATATATATATATATTTAATAATCCCTTCATTTTTGAAGAACAGGCCTCATTGAATGATAAATGATGTACGTTTTCTAGCAACATTTGTTTTCAGACACTTATTTGGAGTAATGACATTGCACTATGTAATGGTATTTGAAACCTTACTTCACGAACCTAGTTGCCAAGGAAGACATTCTTACCCAGCTTACGATGAATTACATTTTTTGATCTTTTAACTTGAGTGGATTTGTTAATTAGTTTTCAAATTTTTATATTTGTGTTTCACTTCATACTTCAAATGCTTTTAAAATGATTAATTTAGTTTTGCTTTGGCAAATTTCTAAATGTCATTGAATTTTGCTGCTTAAGGCTTTTATATTTGTTCAATCACATTTTTTTGATGATCAGACCTAATTATTAGTCAATTTCTCATCATTTGTGCTTTTTATTTTGCTAATTTTGTCTCTTAGATCTACAGA
The DNA here is from genome assembly GCA_018155075.1 of Cassiopea andromeda. Taxonomy (NCBI): domain Eukaryota; kingdom Metazoa; phylum Cnidaria; class Scyphozoa; order Rhizostomeae; family Cassiopeidae; genus Cassiopea; species Cassiopea andromeda. The sequence goes on from WIPJ01001730.1 coordinate 48,517, forward strand.
TGGATCTGGCATGTTCAACTGGCGATTTATCTTCCAATTTATGTTTCATAAATCAGAAGAGAAAATTGTAACAAAGAAAAAGGTAGTGAAGAAGAACGACCGCAGCAAACCTTCTCATGATATAATGCTATTAGTTTTTGCAGCTCGATTTATATTCTACCAAGTGTTATGTCTATGATTTTGCTAATTTGTGTGACGTACTATAAAGTATACTGGGAATTGCTTTTGCATACAAATAGGAAAATGTCTTGAAAGGTATATCTCTTATCCTCTTGCTGTCTTTAGGACCATGCTTAACTGTTTTGATAGAATACCCAATCACTATTTTTATATCTACCTGAAAATTCGCGTATTGGTTTTTCATTAGTATATGTGTCATTTGTTCCAGGCTAGCATTTTTTCCGTGGATCTTACAGAACAGAAACACCCTCCTAATCTTTATTTGCAAGTTTGGGACGCTGACCTCATTTCCGCAGATGACATTTTAGGTGAGTTGTAATTATACTTTTATATGTTGCCAAAAACTAGGACTCAGGATTCTGTCAATCACAGTTAATTCGAAATTCGTCAAGTTTTGATTCTTTGTGCTTGTGGCAATCGATGGGTGTGTTTTATAAGCACCCTCGTCCTTTACATCAGTTAGCCTCTTTTTCATGTCTTTTTTCACGTAGGGGATTTGATCATGCCGTTGAGCCACATTCCAAACCCTGCAAAAACAGCCAAAAATTGCAGTCTAAAGATGCTTCAGGATGATTATTTGACTGGCTCCATTATCAAAGCCAAGCATATGAAAGGCTGGTGGCCATTTCAGTATAACCCGGATGATGATGATGATCCAAAACCGAAGCTAGCGGTGAGTACAAGATGATGCTATTATTAGGCCTGTGTTTGTCTTTTTTATCGTTTTATTTTAACGTATTGTTTCTTTTCACATGCTATTGCACCAGACCATGTTATGCTTTTTCGCTTCTCATCTCAAGCAAGCATTTCCTATTGCTCTTTCGTCTTCTATACTTCTGCGTTGGTGAGCACATATTTTAGGGTGGACAATCTCTGTAATATTTTGCACAGGAAATGTTCTCGAACGTCTCACGTTGAGGTGCCTTGAATGATTGGTCACATTACCCTTCAATTCGTTAAGTATTGCTTTTATACTGACGTAAAAGTAACATATTCCTTTTGTGTTCAGGGCAAGGTTGAGGCAGAATTCGAACTGCTAACTAAGGAAGAGGCGGAGGCTGCGCCTGCAGGGAAAGGAAGAGAAGAGCCGCAGCCACTTGCAAAACCTAAGTAATACTTCGGTTCATGTTAATCTTTGAATGGCTTTCAAATCACGTGATGTTTCTATGTCACGTGATGACTATTGATTTATAGAAAATACTTATGTCATTATAAAGGTAACTGAATTAGAGATCGCAATAACATTGAATAGTTACTGTTTGTGATAAATGTAACAATGATTCTCTTTCAGTCGACCTTCTGATGCGTTTGGTTTGTTCATGAGTCCTTTGAAAATGATTGGATTTTTGTGTAACTCTTTCAAATGGCTCCTCATTAAGCTTATCATCGTTGGATTGATTTTGTTGCTTATTGGTCTCTTTTTCTACTCAATGCCGGTAAGTATTTTTTGTATGTTCTTTATTTTCCAATAGTATTATCATCTTTTTAGAGTGGAGATAGATAATTTTTTCTAGGAAAAATGGCCTATGTTTTCGTGAAACTTTGTAGAAGCATGAAGAGGGTTGCTTTTCGATTTACTGTTTTGAATTGCATTGCATTGCTTTGTTGAATTTGGCTTTTTGTTGAACCATTTAGCTACTGGTTTATCATCCAATTCATCGTTGAATCAGTCTTCCATCGACTATCAATCACAAAAGCAAAGTAGAGAAATGCTCATAGTATGAGCAACCATTATTTTTTATCTGATCAATGAAATAGCTCTTTTTCTTATATTTTCATGTTCATTGGTGATAATTAACGCATTTATAGCATTACTGTTCTTTGACGAGCGTTGATTTATTTGCAGGGCTACACTGTTAAAAAGCTATTTGGTGTCTAAGATAGACTGACTGGAAACAGTACCTGGCTGTCGTCTCTAAGACGTCCCCAGTGAAAGTTCCTACGCTATTGAATTGTATTATTAGTTGTAGGCCACCTCAGTTTTCCACTTGGAATGAAGAGAATTGTAGCCGCTTTCTTTGTACAAATTTTCTATCCTTGTCTAATTCTTTCTCCATTTTCGCGCATTAAATGAAAAATTTTGCAATGTCGTGATAAGGTGGTAGCATAGATTTTTTCTTTACGTAAGCCCAATCCAATGGCATCGCATCTCCTTGCATTTGAATCAAGATGAAAGACCACGAATTAGCGATTATTTTGTCCACACGACATTGCCCAGTATTCCATGTGACATAATGCATAAAACCATTAAGTAGCTGATTTTTACTAAGTCTCTCATAGGTATAATGTCAAAAAATTGATTTTCCTGGTATTTCTGAGATAGACTATTAGAGATGTGTTGTTGGCTCTGGAGTAGATAAGTTTTAATTAATAAAAATGAGATATTTCTCTCATTTTTAATCCACAAAATTCCATCTGCTTAATTGCTAGACCCATTCCCAACGGATCACGTGGTATTTGACGAAATTTTTGCTATTTCTTGTAAAAAGAAATGCTTCTTATCTTTAATTTTCGTTCTTAGCTTTATCTTTCCATGTATTCATATTAATTTTTCTTGACTTATAAAAGATTTAGTAGCTCGATGCATTTATGAAATGTTTTTACCTTTTAATTTGGGTTCACTAAGTAATGCAATTCATTTCAATATATACAGCTTGAGTAAATTTTGTAACTAGTATGGTATTCTCTTAGGAATATAAAACTCGCTTTAGCTGACACCAAGCTCAGGCCGTTCGTAAATAAGGAAGAGAAGGTTTATTTATCGAAAGACTGTTTGTCCCATACGAGTGTTGAACTTGAATTTTTTCTAACTATGTAGGATGGGTGAATATTTTTTTTGCATAAACCAATTTGTATTTTAATTCGTAGTAATTGAATGCTTTTGTAGATTATATTTATGGTATTTAGCAGTTTCAGTTTCACAACAGTTTTCTGTTTTTTGTATGCTTCGTGTTTTACCCATAATGCCAAACAGAACTCCTCTCGATGTGCATTGGAAATAAATATGTACCTTTCAGTGCCACTTTGTTAATCATAGTGTCAAGCGAGTCGTCATTAAGTATGTTTTCCATTGGTGTGGAAGTTTTTTGAAGAGGCGTATCATATCTTTCATGTATTTTTGGGCTGGGACATCAAAGAAATAGTTGGGAAAGAAGATGGTATTTGAAAAGCTTTCATTCAAGGACAATGGCTTATTATTATCTTGTCACTTCATGAACGATTCTCTTCTTTTGTAAAATATTTTTCAATTTCCTCGACCTTCAGAATTAGCTCTTCTCTTTTCCCAACCTGTTTTAGATTTGTTATCTCTTTTTCTTTAAAGTATCATTTTCCTCTACTGTTTCATTTCCAAGCAAATCAGTTGTTTTTCATTTAGAACTTTTAAATTTGTTATTGTCACTGGCGGCTCTCTGTATATTGGACCGTACTGTTTGTGCCATTATCAACAGTAGTTCATCAGATTCTGATAATTGTTAGCGTACCAGCAACGTTAACATTGAGGAAGATACAGATGCAGTAAGTTGGATATTTGAAACAATGACAGATTTTTGAGTAGAACTTTAAAGATCATTAGCTTCCAGTAGCATTGCCTAAAAAATAAGGATATTTTATTGCTTGTCTCCAGCAAGAGCCCCCTGCTTCAGAAGAGCAGATAAGAAATTGCCAATTGTCTGATAAATATCTCGAGGATCAATAAGTAAACGCCCTGTCTGTTTATTAGAGCACTTTTGGTATACCTTTTCAGCAATGTTTCTGTGAGACCAAGTTTGCTGTTATTTGACCCTCTCACAGGGTGTAGGGAAATACCTACGGGATATAGGCAATATGTAGGTTCTGTGTTAAAAAAGATTAAATATGCACAATACAAATTCAAATCAAAGAAATTCTTTTTGGCATGCAATTTTCATAACAGACTTGATCTGACCTTGATTGTTTTATCACTGGCCCACACTCCTCAGCTCAAAATGCTTATGTATGACACCATATATATAATTTTTAGAATATTTTAGTTTTGCTTTCAAACTTTCAAATCAATACGGAATAGCTGAGGCGTAAAAAACTAATAGCTTTATCATAGACAGAGTTACCGGGAAGGTGTAGAGCAGCAGCTGCAATGCAAGTTTTATAGCTATATTTCTTCATGTCTCTAGCTACATTTCAACATCACATGCAACTTTCTTTACAACTAACAAGTGAACTCGAGCGCACCGAGGTGCTATGTCCACTAAATTCACCAAGTAAAATGTTTGTCGTTGGAAAGGTCTTAATCCCGTAATCTATCTTGTATCTGGCAAAATAGATATGGTGAACTTTTTTATATCAGTTTTCAGTTGCATAAAATAGGGAAATCTCAATAAATGCAAAAAGCAAATCTCTCAAGCTTCTGGAAAAAGAATCAATTTGCAAGCATGCACCCCAAAACCTGGCAATGATGTTACTGATGAATATAAGTGGGGCACTTTAGCGAATATAAATTTTAAAAAAGGATTCTGATGAAAGCATCTATTCCTTCTCTGATTAGAGATCAATCATGAACACAAAGTTTGTCCTACTTGCCAAAAGGGCATTTTCCCACATTCTAGAGGATATGAACTCAAAAAACTTTCGCTTGCTTCGTACCATTAGGGAAACTTCAGAATTTCAACTACCTACACCTCCCCCCCCCCACACAAATCATCTCTTAAGTCAGTCCCTGAGCTTTATATGCACTTACGCTTGCAATTTTCAGGTTACATGACTTTGCTTCAATACATGTGTTGTCAAATGTATATCAGTTTGAAAAATATTAGAGAGTTCCAAAAAGACTTTCTCAAAGAAAAACACTTAGGTCTCTCTAACAATTTATGCTAGAGTTATAGACAACTGATTGTTGATTCAGTGTTTAATTGGCTCAGAGAGCCACGAAGAAGCCAAAAATACAATTCAAAAATTGAATATTTTGATAGCAGAGATCTTGTTCTCAAATATCTATAATTAATCAAACCCTCAAGCTAAAGGACCAAAACGTTTTAGAAAATCCTATTTTATAGTGTTCCTTCAATACCAATGACCAAACTGTAAAACTTCTTAAAGTAGAATCATGACGTTATCATTATTCATTCTGTTGTAGGGAAAACGAATGCTTAGCTCTTCAAGTTGTAAGGAATTGTAGGGGAAATAAAGGAAACTTTGTAGGGTAAATGTAGGTAAAAATCGCATGTGTCGTAGGTAGATTTCGCCTTCACAGCGTGGCAACCCTGGTTTCCACACTTCATCAATGGGTAGTAATGGCGGACTAGATACTCAGAATAACAAAGATTGAACATGTGAGGTAGGAATGTTGTGAAAGAAAAATCATCCAGAAATGGCTGATACTACCGAGAGTAGGACAAGCAGATCTGATTCTCCTCTTTGCTCAAGTGGATCAGAAGGGTGATATACTTAGACAACGAGTTTAATTTGCTATGCTAACCTGTTTATGGCTAACAGTTTCGCTTCTTGAAAGCTACTAGCTTCATTTTATTGATCTCAAGCTGAATTTTATTATTGGTTGTTGAAATTTAGGTTGAAAATATAGTAACTAATTGAGAAGACTAGATTCGCAGGTCTCTTCAATGAAGATATAAGCAGAGCATTAAACTGTCCTAGCGTTAGCGAGGAATGTGGCAGCTATACTCACGAGGTTTTTGCGTGCATGGGTGCGGTTTGGGTGTGGCATATTTCTTCTATGGAAACGCCTGTAAATCTTATTTTCTCAAATAGTTACTGTATTCACACAATACATTTTTTCAATCATTATAAAAAGTTGCAGCGTGAGATGTGTATATATAGATGTCTCACGCTGCAACTTTTTATAATGATTTATATAATGACGTTCACGTCATTCATGGTTGACATTGGGCCAATGTTGACTATGAAACAAGCAATGTCCAAAGTTTGAATGTGCCCCTCATTATATTTATAGCTTTACAGCATAAAAGTTCTAGCTTTTGTGAGCACTTTGGTATGTGCATTTCCATCCTGGTGTTGGTTTAGCAGCAGGTGTATGATAGTTGATTTGTTTATTCTAGGAATGATGATCCATTTGAAAAGGAAACCAACGAGCAACCTCCAGGCTCTCCATCTCGAAAAGCAAGACCAAGAAAGTTATCAGAAAGAGCAGGAAAAGTAAAATCAAAAACTGTATATACTGTAGGTATGTTTGGTTCATATTTTTTGAAAATGTGGATGGTTAAAAAGCACAGAAACTCATTTGTATTGAAATATTTGTCTCAGACAATTAATGCTTTTGTGAATTATTTGATTATTCATTGGGATATCTAACTAGTATTCCTATAGAAACAATCTCTCACATAAGATAACACAAGAGGTTAAATTATATTTTATGATTGCCACTTATTTTTAGGCCGTCCTCCTTGGTATGATTCAACTGGGCAATTACAAAAGGCCTTCATGATAGGTATGTCAAATAATTTGAAGATTTAAAAGTAGTATGTAAAGTAAAAGAACAGTTTTCCAGGCTTTGCTATGAATTGTATCTTTGAGAGACCAAAGTTTGTGTCACACATATTTGTGTGGACCTCTCCAGCCAAAATCTTGAATCCAATTTTATTATTTAGTATGAAGAATTTGAAGGTGCTGATCATGAATCTGCCATTTATTGTTGTGCATCTTTCATATTTTTAAAGTTATACATGTTTGAAGTTTGATAGTTGAAATTGACAAATTCTCAGGATGGTGATGCTGTGACATAATTTAGACATCACATTGTATTTTTTGGGCTGCAGTGTCTTTCTGTAAAGGTTGTTGGTGTCTCACAAAGGAAATTTCATCAGTAGCAAAAGAGGAAATCAGTGGCTCTCGATTTAAATTTTTAACAATAAATTTTGGGTTTCACAAAGTACTTATAGGCAACCTAGTGAATTTCAGTGAACTAAATGTATTTACAGAATAGTCATCTGATTCATGAAAAGTGAGTGTCAAACATTGTGGCATCACAATGTCACCTAATCCTTTTACCTTTTTGTATTTTCCTCAGAATGGGCAACTTTAGAGGCTAATAACTTTAAAACTATAAATAATTTTTAAAAGACATTAAAACCATCAAAGACAGTGCATTAGGAGCTAAGTTTTAAGACAAGAAAGAGGATATCAAATTTTAGGCTTGAGAGGCCTTGTAAAGTAAGAAACTAATCCATATGTATTTTTCCAACTTGGTGTTTAAAATATGGAGGGATATATGTAAAGTTTTTAGTGTTTCTTTTCAATGTGAATCTCATGCAAAATCATGCTAGATATTCAGCTGTTTTTGGGTATAGTTCATCTAATCATAATAAACCACAAACTTCTCACTTTTTATCAACAGGTCTGTGTGGTGGCAGTGCTTCTGGTAAAACAACAGTTGCAAAAAGAATTATTTCAGAATTAGGTGTTCCTTGGGTGATCATTCTCTCTTTGGATTCATTTTATAAGGTATTTATTATATATTTACTGTATTATTGCAATCTGTTTTTGCTATGTGAAACAGTTTCAGACATTTGTTGTTGCAGTTACATTTATCCATGAGTAGCAGACCCAGATGATTGTCTGGTAGGGAATTAAAGGAGTTATTTATTGAAAAATTATTTCAGTGCAAAGTTGTTTATATACCTAAAAGAGTAAACCAATATCTTACAATTTTATTTTAGACTTATTTTAATGGATGTTGAATATTTTGATGTTTTCTCCATCATTCAACATTGATATGCCACTTGTTACACTTTGCCAGCTGTATCATTAATTTCTGTTTGCTCTGCATTTAGGGTTTAGCTTTAGTTGCCAATAAAAGCATTTTAATTCACTTTAAAAGTTACTTTATCTTCTGATTTCTTTGATTATGAAGGTACTTAGCCCAGAACAGCATGCAGCGGCACAGAATAATGAGTATAATTTTGATCATCCAAATTCATTTGATTTTGATCTTGCTGTTGAAACATTAGCTAAACTTAAAGAAGGAAAAAGTGTACAAGTGCCAATTTACGACTTCACAACTCACAGCAGACTTGCAAAACAGAAAACAGTCTATGGAGCAAATGTGGTCATTTTTGAAGGAATCATGACATTTGCTTCAAAAGAGCTTTTGGAGGTAAGCAGATTCATTTATGAACTACTGCTTTCTCACTGGTTAGTGAAATGCGTAAAGTCTTGCTATTGAAAAAAATGGCATTTTTCATACCCAGTTTTTACAGACCTGCGATAACTATCATAGATTTGTCTAAAGTTCACATGCTTTGATATCAGCACAATTGTACTCAGTATGCTCACAGATCTCTTTTATTATCTAATGAGATTTTAGCATATGTTACTTAGTCTTTTCCAATAGCACAATATTATGCCTGATAGAATCTAAATTGTTTGATTGTTACCATTTTTGTGAAGGAGAAAATAAAAAATTGATCAATACCATTATTTATTTAGTTGCTAGATATGAAGATATTTGTAGATACAGATTCAGATTTAAGACTGGCAAGACGTCTAAAGCGAGATATTAGTGAAAGAGGTCGGGATTTATCTGGTGTTCTCAAGCAATATGACACTTTTGTTAAGCCGGTATGACTCTTTCAAGGAAACTTTTGAAATTAATTTACTACAGCTTATCATTGTGGAAGAAGTCATATGTCCTTATTTTCAAGGTAAAGGTTGTTTAGCTCTTTTATAATCTTCAGTAATGTTGGGAGGTGGGGGGCATTTTCAGTTAGATAATCAATCTGAATGGGAAAGTTTAAGCTAAAGAATTAGTTTTCATTTGGGATAATTTTTCTTGCTTACTTAAGTCTGCATTAGCCATAACAAATTTTGTCAGATAAATTTTGGCAGATAAACTTTGTCAAAAAAATTGTGGAAAACTATTTAGAATTTTGTCTTGATAAATTTTGTCATGGATTTTAAACACAGAAATAATACAGACACCATATGAAGCAGAGCACACAGTCTTTCAAGTATTCAGCAAGTACTTACTCCCATAGGCAGTGATTTTTGGGGGGGGGGGTTTCAGAGTTCTAATCATCTCTCAAGCAGCTTCATAATACAGAATAGCATGTAATGATATTGTGAAGAGAGTGTACCTTCTCATTTTACATGAAAGCAAACCAAGAGATACATCTGTCATTCAAGAGTCTTTACTCTCAACCAATGTGACAGGAAATTTCATAAAGAGGAAGTTATTTAAATAGCAAAGTACTTTTATCAAAATTGTTAAAGCCCAAGAATTTCAGGGTGCCACATCTTTGCCTTGTTTGAAATTTATTGAGATAACATTTTATCAAAATATTGTCCAAAATTTTATCATGACAAAATTATGTGCAGTTAATGTAGTTGGTAAAGTGAAGTGACCCATGTTGGTATGCACAGTGGGATCACCAGACACCTTTGTCACAGAAACCTTTATCCATTATTAATGGTGAAAAATGATTCAAACTTTTGATATGACAATCTTTTTCTGTAGTTGTCTTTGCACCCTAGATGTTTGAACAATACATTGCTCCATTCATGAAAATTTCTGATATTGTTGTACCTTGGGGTAATGCATATTTTTTCTTTTATAAAATTCATGCATGTTTAAATGCTATCTTTTGCATTTGAGCCTTTAATTAGTTTATCATTATGCCAGCTTTATCCCATTTATTGTCCATTTCATCATTTCTGATTATTTCCATTGATATCAACTATGCATTTGTAACACCATTAAAAAATTTTTCAAATTTTTTTCAGAGGGTGAGAACACCGTAGCAATTAATCTAATTGTACAACATGTCAGAACTCAACTTGAAAAGGTTTGATCACAATTATTCTTAGTGAGATTCTTTTAGGCTGTAGGTATCTAATCTGTTGTAAAATCCAAGGTTCAAATTTCATAAATTGATGATATGAAGTTGCAAGCATTTTCATATATGACTCTAAACATATGACCTTGTATTCTGAACTCAAATCCTTGTTTTTACTTATCCACTTGTATAAGAATCACATTATGCTGTCGCAGGTAGCCATAAGTGTGAAGTTATTTGTATTTGCTTTGCACACTTCAAAGTGACTCATTTGAAAAGCAGACCTTGAGATCTGTGGTTCATGATTTCTAATGACTTCTTTATCTTTGAATGCATTTTCAAATTGTAAGCCAGCGTCACTTGTTTCCTAGATTATACAGTTATGCTTTGTTCTCTTGTTGGATTCTTGTATCTGTTGCTCCTGTGCATGGTACATCCAGTGATGTAACAGAGACAATAGGGGCTCATAGAATTTAATGCAGAGGATACTATCTTATAATATAGGATAATAATAATAATATAATAGATACTTTATTTAATGTTTGCTAATATGTACATAGTTAAAATGAAAACTAGTTACTGCCAACTATTTCTTTTCACTCTGAATATTTTTGTAATGCCACTGATAATGCCTTGAGCTATATTGGGATTTTGCAAGTAATTTTTTGCGACAATTTCATTGAAATAAAGTTTTCAATTGATTTCTGTTCTCTTTTCAGCGAGGTTTCAATTTCAGGTTAGTATGATTCATAACTAACAGACCCTCACAAATCATTTTTGAGTTGAGGACAAATGTTTAAAAACTATTATGCAATTTTTTTATGAAGCTCAATAATGACTCCTAAGGTGTTCTGTCTGTGTTTTTTTCAGATCAAAGCTTGTAACAGCACACAAAGGTGAACCTTTACCAAACAGTTTACATATTGTTGAAGATACACCTCAACATCGAGGATTGCAAGCAATCATCAGGTTTGTAGATGGTCAACTTAAGATCTGTTTCTTCTAGCCTATGCTGTTCATGCTTGGTCCTCTGCTCTAGAATCCTACGGTGAGAGTAGAGTGATCTCTCTTCATATTTTCAAGGCCTTTGCTCACATCTGGCACAAAGGTCCTCTTGCTAAGCTGCCAGTGTTTGGTCTTCACCACACCCTCATTAAATAGATTTCTAGCTTTCTATCTGATAGGTCAATTGCAATTAGGGCCTATGGCTACCTCTCTAATCCCCATCCTATCAACTCAGGTGTACCTCAGGGCTCTGTTATCTCTCCTGTTCTGTTCATCCTCTGCATAAATAACCTGCTTTCCTCTACATCTTCTAGTATTTTCACCTTTGCCAATGACACTTATTTAAGTTCATCTTTTTCATCCAATCCACAACACCTTGCCTATTCTAATATTTCACCATATCATAACACTTCAGCCTCACTTCTCACCAATGACATGACAAATGTAGAGAAGTGGGGTAGTGACAACCTTGTTAAGTTCAATGAAGAAAAGACAACACAGGTTGTCATATCCCGTAAATATCACCAAGATTTCCCCCCCCCCCTGTTTTCATGAACGGCCATAAACTGGACAAATCATCTTCATTGACTCAACTTGGTCTTTCTATTTCATCTAATCTCACTTGGAAACCCCATATCAATTTCTCACCTTCTCAACTACTAACTATATACAAATCCCAGATTCGTCCTTCTTTGGAGTACTGCTCTCATGTCTGGGGTGGTGCGCCTAAATCTTCTCTCCATCTTCTTGATAGAGTCCAGTCTAAAGCTATCCGTCTCATCAACAATCCAAACCTCACCAATTCTCTACAGTCTCTCTCCCATCGTCGTCTTGCTGCAGATCTTTCCATTTTCTACCGCTATTTTCACGGAAATTGCTCTCAGGAAATCAAGAATATTATTCCTGATCTAGTGAGGCGTGTTCGAACCACCAGATGCTCTACCTATTCACACCCTTTCCAAGTTACACTACCTAATCCACGAACTCTATCTCACAAATCATCTTTCATTCCCTGAACTTCTCAACTGTGGAGCTCATTGCCACCCACTACTTTCCCTGAATCCTACAATTTGTCATCTTTTAAATCTAACAATTCAAACTTGATCTTATCTCCCTCTCTACTTAAACTTCCCCATTTTCCCAGTTTTTCCTTTGTCGGGGCTTTGTTATAGGCCCTACGGCGTCTCCCCGGCAATACTTACTTAATATATATATAAAATACTAAAGGAAAACGGCAAATAAAACTACCATTTCATCCCTACAAGCCTGCTTCGTGGTTGCCCACTCATCAGGGGATAATATAAGAATATATTTAACCACCGTTTAAATATAGAAAAAATTCGAATCCGAAAAAATTCGAAATGGTAGTTTTATTTGCCGTTTTCCTTTAGTACTTTATACAGCTCTACCACCCAGGTATTGAGCACTGTATTGCGGAATTTATCGCTACGCTAGTATATATATGTGTATATATATATATATATATATATATATATATATATATATATATATATATATATATATATATATATATATATATAGGTACATGCTATTCTTTGTTTTCCTAAAGGCAAAATGTTTTTTTAGAGATAAAGATTGTCCAAGGGATGACTTTGTATTCTACTCTCAAAGATTGATGAGAATTCTCATTGAAAAAGCAATGTCTTTGCTTCCATTTAAAGTAAGTAATTGTGAACTGTTTCAACTCCTTCTGCTGTTTCCATCTCAAATTTCTAAACCCCTTTAATGCTCTGGGACCGTGAGGGATGTCAAATGATTTTTATTAATGCCATGAGTGCTGAAATATGTTTCTTTGAGTTGCATTCACCTTTTGTAAAAGCATTTTCATATAATAAATTTGTGAAGTTATTGCATGAATTGCATTTATTTTCTTCCAGACTCACACATGTACCACGGTTCATGGTGGAAAATACAATGGAATTCGATTTGCGGGTACTGGGGTAATTTTGTTATATTTTTCTTATTATCATTAGAGTTACCACAGCCTTTGACGGAATTTTTTACATTTTCTCAGATTTATTAAATCAATTTATTATTCTCTATTATTAAATATTGTCCTGTTTCATTTTCTTTAGATTTGTGGTGTGTCAATTTTGAGAGCTGGAGAGGCGCTTGAAGATGCTTTGGTTTCCGTAGCCAAGGATGTAAAAATTGGAAAAATATTAATACAAACTAACAGAGATACTCACGAACCTGAGGTAAAGCATCCTCATTGGCACCAAATTGTAGGGTGGCCACTGATTGCAGATGTTTTTTAAATTTCACCACCCTTTGCCATTTAGTAAATGCCCCCCCCAACTAAGCAATTTTTTTAAAAATCCAAAAGTTTTAAAGGATAAGTAAATAAAATACATTGGCTTTGTGATCGCAAATCAATATGAACAAGTAAGGAAATCAAAACAAACTATGTCTTCTTCTTCTTTGCGTGCCATATCAGAGTCTGACGTTGGCGACCATGCTCCTAAAACCATTTCTGTCTTGTGCTAGCCGTAGTATTTCCACTGAATTCGTTCCTGCCGCCGTTGCCAGACCTTGAAGAAAATCTTGTCTCTGTCTTCCTCTGCTCCTACATCCCTCCACTCTGCCTTCTAGACTCAGCTTTTCAATCGACTCTTCTCTAATAATGTGCCCGACGAATCTCAGTTGTCTCTGGCGAATAATTTTTAACAGTCTCCGTTCCTCTCCCATCATTTCCAGAACTTCTTTGTTTGTTTTCTTATCTATCCATGAAATCTTTTTCATGCGATGTTAAATCCACAATTCCATGGCTTCGAGCCGACTCTCATCTTAAACTTATACAATGTTAACAACTCATTGCAATAATTTTGAAATGTTTGGCCCTATACTGTCTATTGAATGTTAGCCTCTCCCCCCATCCAAAGACTAAATGAGAAAGAAACATGGGGCTTCGACAGCATTGCTTGTGGAATATAAGTCCGCAAAATAGGCTCAAATGACTAATTTGTACCGTCAACGTTTTTCTTTATTTATGAGCCTTCAAATATTTCTGATTTTTATGGGTAGAGATCGAAGGGGTTGTTTCCTGTCCTTCTGTTGGCGAGTGTTGTAGAAGCGGGGTGTTTGCAGTTGCAAACCTCTCATATAGAAGAATGCTTTCTCTCCCCTATATTACTCTTGAAAAGCCTTCTAAGTAACATTCTTTTGTCCTAAGCTACATTATCTGAGGCTGCCGAAAGATATTGGAAAAGATCACGTGTTATTGATGGATGCTACTGTTGCGTCAGGAGCCGCAGGTAAATTCTTTTTATTTTATTCGTAATCATGAGAATCAGTTTGGTAGCTAAACAATGAATCAATCAGCCTGCTAGTCAGCTAATTAATCAAGTCTTTATTCACTCAATCAGTTGGTCAGTCTGTCTTTTATTCAGTCACTGAATCTGTAACTCTGTTGATTACCCATTTACAGATTCAGAATTAACTAGGCCTACTCGACTGATTCGATGCATCTTTTGTATCATTTTAACATCTGATAATTCATTTTTCCTTCATTCTTTGGGAAATTTCAATCCATTTTATGCTTTCCTTCAACAGCTCTTATGGCAATAAGAATTTTATTGGTAAGCTTGAAATTTCATGTATTACTTTGAATATATTTATATATATATATATTTATTTATTTATTTATTCATAAATATTTGAATGCATATATTGTTATTCATCAGTTTTAGATCCGTAAGAACAAATTTTAACATTCCAAGTATACCTTGAAAACAAATATTGATTTTTTTATTTATTTTGTGTTGATAAACAAAGTTCAGAGATTTAATGCGCATTTAACCATTTTTTTCACTTGCCATAGGATCACGATGTTAAAGAGGAAAATATAATGTTTGTTTCCTTAATTATGGCAAAACCGGGTAATTTTATTATATATTTTTATTCTGTAGTTTTTTCATTTTATCGCTCTGGATATTGTTTTGTTATTTTTTCTGTCATTAAAAAGACATTGAGAATATTTTTTATGTCTATCTTACCTGCCTTGTTTATGATGATCTATCTTATATATTTAGGAAGTAATTAACTCAGGTAAATGAGATCTTTGTCATTTTCTGTTGTTTTTTGCGTATGTTCTTCGTTTCTCAGGCGTCCATTCTATAGCCCACGCTTTTCCAAAAGTAAAAATTGTAACAACAGCTGTTGACCCAGAGACGAATGAAAGTTACCACATTATCCCTGGTATAGGTAAGTGCAATTTAATATCAGAGATGGGCTTTGTCTTAAGATCTTGAAGACAGTATTTAGATAATGAAATCAGTAGCTTTTCTTATATTTACAACATGTTTCAATGCGATGAAATTACTTTATTTTTGTCTAATTCTGAAGAACTTTCAACACCTGTTTCAAATTTGCTTCATACTGAGCATGTATTCTGCATTAACCCTAGATTTTGCTGACTATATGCACAATATCCCAACCTTTTGTCGCTTACTTACAAGTTTTTTAATAGAAAAAAGTTTATAGGAAAATGAGGCTCAAATGGCCAAAAAATCTTAAGAAAATCTTAAGGAAATCGCGAGGCTCAATTTTCAAAATTAAATGTTTTTATTGGCCAAAAATAGATATTTCTTCATTATTGCATTCAAAATGTTAAAGATGGAATTCAAATTCAAGTATACAATATTAATAACGAATGTCTAACCCATTTAGCGAGTTTATTTCAGAATAATTTAAGAAAAATTTAAGAAAATCTCAGGCTCAATTTCGAGGAAAGTTAAGAAAATTAAATCTCAGGCAAAATGGCGGTTTTCTTATAAGAAAAATGTGTACGATAGTTTCATAACCGTAATTGGACTTGCCATTTATAATCGATAGTCGATTTAATAGATTAATCAGTCTAATTTATTTTTCAGTTTAATGGGTAGGACATAAATTTTATAATATTTTAACTTTCGTCTACTTCTTCCACTTCAAGCTCCATTCATTGGTCTCATTTAAAGTATGGATTTATCTCCTAGGTAACTTTGGTAACAGGTATTTTGGAACAGAATTTGAGTAGGGAATATTCCTGGAATCCCACACATTTTCTTGGAATTCTTTCTCATGAATATTAATTGCTTTATACAGAAATGTTGTTCTGCAACGCACACAACAGAGTATGAAAACCTTAATACATTTGTTATCAGTTCTTAAACCAAAGTAAATTTATACGTTCTAATTGTATATCTATGTAATTGAGTTTAGAAACGTTTGATATTTCTGTTCATTTTTCTGGTGTTTGTGTATCAATAGTTGTTGGGTGGGGCTAGAAAATATAGGGTGTGGTGGGAGTGTGTCTAACAACGCTAGATTTTCTTTGGCTTTCAAGACTACCGGGTGTTTACTGCAGGCTAATACTTTCAGATGTAGATTGCTTAAATTGTGTTTCTACAGCCTGATATCAAAGCATTATTTTAATGTTTATAGATTTAGAAGACCTTTGCGGTCAAATGTGTTCATCTGAGCCTTTCCTGTACTACATAGCATGCTTACAACTTGGCGTTCGGATCAGCCGAATTTCCACGCCATTTGCACCGACCTTTTCGAGTTCGTTTTGTGAACTCGTTTTCAGTAGAACCAATAAAGTTGTCATTTGTATATGGGATATTTTGACTTTTACAAGACCATATACTATGACTTTAAGAGAGGTGAAACGAAACCTCTCTTAATTCAAGATTTTTAGTGAATGAATGCTGAATTTTTAAATAATAATTAAATTTGTATTTATTAGTGCAAAATTGCTAATTCTTTTCGTTAAACAACACAAATAAGAAAACTAGAACATGGAAAGTCCTGACTCAAATGTACATGAAAATGTAACCAAATTTAATACTTAGATCGTAATATCAAAGAATTGAAAAATCCAATTTAATTGCAGCTGTCAATGATATATCATTGATTACAGTCTCGTTCTTTGAAAAAGAGGCTTTGTTGCTATAGCAACGACAATCTTTGTATACAAATTCAAAGCAAGACATGGCTATTAATAGTCAAAACATAATAACGGGTTGAGGAGAAATCCTTTTTGTCAAATCAGCAGTAATTCAGCCCACATTCCAGCCTTTCCGTGATATCAAGCAAGGCCTCGGGGCGATAATTTATGGCGGATGCTGTGGATAACGAGTATTTTAATTACATTTGGATCTAATTAAGGGGAGTCACCTCTCAACTGAAAAGTCAGAGATCAAATATCCGCAGGGAATAATTTATCCCTGAACTGCTTAAAAAGCAGCTGCATGCATCAACCAGATACTGCTGGAGTTTCTGTTCTTCGCTTCAGTGCTGATGTCATTCCGAACGCTGATGCAAATATACGTTTACAGGAGGCAGTACATCGTAAGTATCGCGAATAATCGAATCCTTTGCCATATTACCTGCTTTTCTCTGATGAACCTGATTTGTGGGAAATTGGACTCCTCACAATATCCGGCTTCCTTATTCTTTCTAGTGTATGGAATAAACAGATAATGAATAATATTCCTTGTTCGCCTATGGAGAAGCCCAGTGCATTTATTCATGACTCAAATTTCCAACCATTTGACTTTTGCCTTGATCTTTCATCTTTGATCAGCACTGAACAATTTTACTTTCACCCTCAATTTGTGCAGCTGTTCCTTGTCTGTTGTAAATGTTATTCATCAAATCATGGCCACGATCGTCTCCACATTGCTGTTGTTCTGCTATTTTTTGTTAGGGAAATGAAAAAGTCACACAGGCTATCAAAATTCGCTTGAGTTTAACCCTCTGCTTATGCTATCTTTCTGATTCATTTGGTAGATTTTGAGGTTTTTGCTTACCTAAGGGAAGCCTCAAGAGTAATATGTATGAGTAATGGATTTGCATATATTAGAATTTAGCAGATGTGTTGACTGGAGTCTTTTCTTAAAAGGACATGCCATGATGAATGAAGCAAGGACAATTTTGCTTAGATACAGGCATGGAAATGGAGCTAAGTAAGTAGAAACAAGAATTTTGAAGACATGATCTCCAGAAATATCTACCATTCTATCTTGTTATAATTTTCAATGTTTTGTGTTTTGTTTCTGTCCTGTATCAGAGCCAACTTTGACTTGCAGCTCCAAAAATAGATGGACTGATAAATGTGTCTATTTTTCTATCACCATTTGTTTGAAATAAAAAGCAGCATTAGCTCTGTTTTTAGTGAGAAACATTCCCCATAGCAATTTCTGGATAAGAGTGCAATTTTGTCTTGCTGATATGCAGCAGAACCTTTCATATGGTGTTGTGAGAAGGAAAAAGCAACTTTGAATATATGTCACTGCTGCTGAGCAAGAAACAATAATAGGGGAGTTAAAATTGTTAACACCATGTAATTGCAGCAGTTCCATTTCATGGTCTGACATTTAACCACCTTAGATTTGCCAGGTAAACAAGTTTTATGTGAAAATTAATTGATTCTCACATAAACTTACATATTTATGTTTTGCTTAGAAGATAGCTATGGAAAAGCCAAGTTCCACTCTTGAAATTGGAAGAAGATCAAATTTAGTATGAAATAAAAGAGCAAGAAAACTGTGGACTTAACAGTATTGCCATTAATCACTTTGTGAGACTTAAGGGAAAATTTTGCCAATACATATCCTCTATGCCGCTTGGTTCTTTGTCTGTCTGAAACACTTTTGACAGAAGCTTGTAAATTGATACTTTTTTATAAGAAAAAAGGTTTATTAGAATACCCATACTCAGAATCACTGAAATTTAAGAGTAATTTGAGAATAATTCAAGCTCAAGTTTCACCAAAACTTAGAATTTTTGTGTATCTGAGTTGAAGTACTGTTTGTTGAATAACTTTTCCACAATCAATACAATATTCTGCTCCACTTTTGTTTTGCTGAATGATATTGTAAGACGTCAATAAAGATTTGAATATGGCCTTTTGATTTTCAGATGTAGCTACACCGTCAATATTTGGGAATAATTTAAGAATAATCTAAGACTCAAGATTGAGAGCATTTAATAATATTGAAGTTCAGTGGAAAATTAGGCATTATGGAAAATGTGCATATGCAGTTCCTCAGAAAGTAAGGAACAGAATTCAATCAAATAAAATGCTTTTGCACTGCATTAGACTGTAGCCTTTGCTGTCAGTATTTCAACATAAAATAAGATGCTTCCAGAATCACACTACTCTAGAACTTTTTCCTCTATAACTGTTAACCATAGAGTGAAATAGGAATTATTACTCAGGGAAGTACCAGCTGCACTATATACAAATCCATTGGTTTTAACGCATTAGCATCACTTTTTCAAACCATAATTAAGTTTTAATGTTCAATCCTCATTATATTGTCATCATGAATAATGAAGCAGCATTTGCAAGTTGAAAGTTTTTGCTTCTCATGATGAGGAAATGCAATCATAAAGCTGTGTTTGCTGTTGAACACCCAGGCAAATCTTCACATCATTTTCATTTACTACATGTACACAAGGGGTAATGTACTGCTTCAGGGACAGTTTTTAACAATATATTGTAAAATTGTTGTTCTTATTTGTTGCCTGTTGCATATCACTGTTCCAATTATCACTGTTTAGTTGCATTGAGAGCTGTCAGCAAATAATTAGCTCTTATAGAAACCAATTGCAGTGAGGAGACATGCAGTTTCCACTAGGACAATAGAATCTACAAAGCAGAATAAGATTATATTAAAGGTATAGAAATATAATGGCACACAGCGGAGCGTAAGATTCTGTTAATTATTCACTCAGCGCATTTCGCCTCCTTTCTCTATGACGCATAGCCTTTGTTTCCGAGGGAGGAAATGTTAATTTTTCAATCTTTTGTGCAAGTGTGCACTTTTAAACCAAGCCAGGATGGAAGCTTTGAAATCTGAATTGTTTAAAGTGTGTATTTAGTATTGTTATGCCAACTGGTTGCACACAAACGTTCTTTTTGAAGTTATCAGAAGCTATCATCAGACGTTACTTGTAGTTGTTTTGCTAAAACCATTGTTGAAGTTCCATATATTTTCTCTCATTTTTCTTTCAAACTGTTACTTTTCTACTTGTCATACTTTTATTTCTGTATATGTTTTTATTGCGCGAATCTTTTTCTGTTATAGTTCTTCTTATATGTTTTCCAACGGTTTAGTTACCCCCTCCCCAATGACTACCTGTATTTTAGAAACAAATTTCTCGTTTTTTAGTGATTCGAGTGGGAGACTATTATCAGAAGGTCCAGCTTACAATTTGCCAAGCCTGCTTCAGTCTCAGACGAGGATGAAACATACCAGCAAAGGTCCTCCTCCTGTAAAAAAGGATGTTGCGGTTGCAATTAGTAATTCGTTAAGGATTATGAGCTATAACCCCGACAGGACAGATGAAAACAGAAATGATGAAACTATAGACAACAGAAAGTCTGTACTAAAAGGACAAAATTTGAATAAAAAAGGAAATGGCCAAAAGGCTCTAATTTCAGCAAATCAGCCAAGGTAATTATTGTACGTCTGTTCAATAGTTTTGCAGAATTTCTTTCTTCGGCGATCGTACTAACTCGAGCCTGGCACAAAGAAATCATTCCAATTTAGCCATATAACTATGTTGCTGATTATAAATACTGTGTTATTTAGATAGTGGGCACCCTAAAGTTTTGTATTCTTCAAAAGTCAAATCAAAGTGAAAATATATATATTTTTTTCGTTTTGAAATTCCTTTTGAGAGTGGTTGATGATAATGAAGTTGAGATAGTAAACGCATGGTATTTTTTGGGTCTAGTTAAAGTGAACAAAAAGAGTGTTGAATGGTTGAAAATTTCTGTTCTTTTAAAAAGCACCCCTACTCGAATAGCCGTCCCGCATTGAAGGCGACATTTTGAGTAAGCGGGCAGTTATTCGGTCATTTGCGGTAATTTTTTTCATATCAGACGAGAATCCATCGAACACCATTGTCTGCATAACGAATTCCCGTTATTTATGTCATATGCAATGAACCATCATCATCAGCATCATCATCAGCATCACCATCATCATCATCATCATAGTCATCATCATCATCATCATCATCAGCATCATCATCAGCATCACCATCATCAATCAATCATCATCATCATCATCAATCAATCATCATCATCATCATCATCATCATCATCATCATCATCAATCAATCATCATCATCA
>WIPJ01001730.1:70985-155862 GCA_018155075.1 Cassiopea andromeda
GGAGGGAGGGAGGGAGAGAGAGAGGGAGAGGGAGAGTTCATCGAACGTTCTATAAGGCCTGCAGTGTATTCAATGGTCGTGAGGCCTTGTCAACCAACTCTATGTAGGCCGATGAAATGGCGAAAGAATGCCTGCCTGTCGATTGCATAGCTACACTTTTTGTAGGAAATCCATCATTTTGCTGGAGCCTCAACTTTCTTAACTTTTCTCAATATTGATCCTGAGATTCTCCTAGAATTGTTTTATTAAGTTTTGTTGAAATAAACTAGCTACAGTTGGGTAAACTTTCTTTTTTAATCTTTTATACTCGAATTTGAATTCCATTTTTATATTTTGAATGCAATAATGACGTAATATCGACATTTAGCCAACAAAAAGGTACTTTGGAATTGAGCCTTCGGATTTTCTCAAGTTTTTGGCCATTTGGCCCTCATTTTCTTATTAACTTTTCTCTTATGAAAATGTGTGTAATTAAATACGTGTAACGTGCAAAACGAAAATGGGCGTGGCAGTTTAGGTGTGGTCATTAATGGTCTTGCGAATGTAAGAACAGAGACGCATTTACCCATGGGCCCGCTGGGCCCGGGCCCAGGGGCCCCGAGCAAAATTTCGATAAACCAGTGAATTTCAAGTCCCCTTACAAACTTACTTGCGACCATGTCCATAAAAATTCATGCTAAAAGGGTGCTGGGTACTATACACGTGGCACAAATTTTTTTAGGTGTATTTAAAGGGGCCCAAATCAAGTCTTGGCCCAAGGCCCCAACCGACTTAAATGCGGCCCTGTGTAAGAGTATTTCCTGGATCCGCCACTGTTAACAATACATAGATACTACTATACAAGGACGTTACCCCACGGGGAGCAAACTACCATGACTACCTCATTGCCTATGCATAACATTCACAATATACTAAGAGAAAAGAACAAGTACATAGCAGAGAAGAGAACCTACAAGAAAGAAGGAAGAACGAAAAGACTAAACTGGTTACAAAATTAAATAAACGCAAAAGAAACAACAATAGAAGTTAACCTCAGGGGTGTTGTGACCATAGTTGTGACTTTGGTTGTGGCTATGTGAGAAGCAAGAAGCTGAGAAAAATTTGAATCAGGAAATCTCAAATCTTTATGAGAATTGGGAAAGGCTAAAGATTAATTTTGCTTAGAATCAACATTTACTATTTATATAATGTTAATTTCCACACTATTTTCTTTCTGGCGTATTTCTATCTTGCGTTCCAAAATGGTCTGGTAGCTTAATTGTAACATTTCATTTTTATTAAATAAAAGATCACGCAGTTGTATCATCTTTTGTACATGTTCTTTCCATAATTAGGTGTGTATTCTTTGTAGGAAGGAATTTCAACAGCAGCTACATATAATTTTTAATTGATTTTTCAACAGCAACTACATGCAATTTGTCAGTTTTTTTATAGCTTCAAGTCATAGCCTTCCATTCGTCAGTTTATTTGAAAATTCTGTCCAAGCATAAACAATACTTTGCATTGATTTTAGAGAGACTATATCCAGATCCTCTGTTGAAAGCTGACAAGTCATACCTCGCAAGGATTTCAGAAATTTCTCAACTCGAAATTGAAACTATCAAGGTTGAAAAAGCAAAGAAATTGAAACGTAAAAAATGTACCGAATTATAGGCATTTATAAATTTTGAAAAGATTCACCACAAATGTAATATATGCGTATATTTTATTTTTGATATTAAATGTATGTCTTGACATAATGTAACCAATTTGTATGTTTTGTTTGTGAGATTTTTGTGATTATTGAAATCAGAATAAGTGTCTTAGCAAGTATATCCTGGCTAGTAGATCTTCTCTTTACTAAAAATGTATAAGAATTGTATTGTTTCTAGAAACAGTATTTAGATGTCTCTTAATTTGAAGTGAAATTTTCTTTACTTCTGGTATATTAAAGTCACTGGTGAAAATAGTACTTTAAATAATATTTAACCGAATATCACTTACATCGTATCATTTGCAGAATGATCATCCCATTGTATCAAAATTGAGTCGAGTCCCAATAATGGTTGTTGAATTTATTTTTTGAAGTTATTTCTCTATAATTTAGACTATTTTTCTATATAAATATGCTATTCTATTTCGTTACTATCATAACATCAGGAACATAAAGATGTCTTCTTCTTTTTCTTTTGTTCTCTTTATTAGACTTTTAGCTGTAAGAGTGAGAAAGTCATTATTTAAATCTGCAAGCTAATATCTTTTCGATTCATGACGTCATTGTCGGTATTATCGGTCAGCGGTATGCTTAATTTGCGCATGTTTTGGCGGGAGGTAGAAACTGGCCTAACCGTTTCACATGACAGAAAAAATCTTGATAATTGTTAAGGAATTAAACAAGATTTCATTTGTCTTGATTGATGGTAAAGTAGCTAAAAGGAGATTGTAATCTGAGCATTTTTACGCTGTTGTATCCAAGTAGTGTGCCATTGGTAGATCAGAAGAAAGGAAAGATTGGAAATTTAAAATGTCGCAAGTAAGCTTGGAAGTAACACCACAAACGCTACAGCAACTATCCGTTTGTCTTCAAGCAACACTTTCTAATGACAAACAAGAGCGAAGAAAAGGTAAAAATTAAGGCTGAAGTTGCTATGCCATGAAAGATTGCGCTTGTTTGTTTTTTGTAATGGTTCTAACTCGACACGTGGGCTTGCTTAATAATTTGTACAACGGTAAGAGATAGCTAGTAGTTATTCATAGAGTGAAAGATGTTTCTGATATTTGAAAGATATTCCAATAATTGTGATGCTAACACTAGTGTTGTACGATCAGCTAACTGATGCACACCACACGAACAAGTAAGAAAACATTAGTATTTGTTCCCTATAGTCTATATTTTATTGGCTGAAGTTGTCAATATTTTATGTTGGGTTCATCCAGTGTTTCTGAATCAATTTTTCAATGTTCCGTAATTTATTGTGAGTGCAACAGACAGTGATGTGCATAAACGTAGGAGGGGGGCTGCACCCTCCCCCAAGTTGGGCAGAACATCCGTTTCACTCGGGCAAATTTTCTGAAAGAACAATAGGAAATTCGGGCAATGGTTCTGTCTGCTCTCCAGCTCTATTTGATATTTCGGGCAGAAAGTTTACAGCCCCCCTAAATTTGACGTCCTCTTATGCCCATGGGGATGCGCATATAAATTATTTCACTGGAATCCAGTACATTATGAAAAATTGAAGCACCATTGAATGTCTTTTACCTAGCTGATTTTTTTTATTACAATTAGTTGCCTTCACAGAACTTTTAGAGCATATTTATGTTACTCATTACAACCAGAAGCATTCTGTTTCAATTTAATAGCTGAAGATTATTTGCAATCAGCTGAAACTGCACCAAATTATGGATTGGTGCTATTGACATTGCTGGACAGTCCTGAATGTGAAATGTACATCAGAGTTGCTGCTGCTGTTAACTTTAAAAATTTTATCAAAAGAAATTGGAGAATTGTAAGCCAGAAATTTTAATAGTTTTTGATAGATTTTTTTGTACACTTGATATTTTCATGAGAAGTAATAGTTAATGATTTGCTAATTTGAAATGTAATTGGATTTTAGAGCTAGTTATTTTGCCAAGGAAGAATAGCTTCATTACTACTTTTATACCTACTTTAGGGTACCAAATAATCATAGGGTGGTAATAATCAGGGGTTGAAATGCTTTGAAAAGTAAAAACAGGGGATTGATAAAAGGGGGGAGGGAAAATGTGTGCATTGAAGATAGACAATGCTGATTTGTGAAATAAGCATTTCAAACAATAACACCTATTCATATTCAAAGTCAAAGTCCTTCCCGCGCCAATGGCACATAGGGCGGAGCCTATCTCCATTTCTCTAGCTCTAGGCCACGTGTCTGTGAATGCAGTGAAGGCTGCAGCAGGGGGCTGGTCCACTGGTAGCTCCGCATGTTTAACTTCTCCACTTCATTCTCATTTATTGAGCACCAGATGAGAAGGCAGTGAGTACCATTTTTAAAGTCTTTGGTATGACTCGGCGGTGGCTCGAACCCATGATCTTCCAATTGTGAGGCAGACGCTCTAACCACTGTGCCATCACACCAGTAGTCAAAGTCCTTCCCATGCTAATGGCGCATAGGGCAGCGCCTATCTCCGTTTCTCTAGCCCTAGGCCACACGTCTGTGAATGCAGTGAAAGCTACAGCAGGGGGCTGGTCCACTGGTAGCTCCGCATATTTAACTTCCCCACTCCTTTCTCATTTATCGAGCACCAGAAGAGAAGACAGCGAGTACCATTTTTAAAGTCTTTTGTATGACTTGGCCAGGGCTCGAACCCACAACCTTCCGATTGTGAGGCAGATGCTCTAACCACTAGGCCATCACACTGGTTCCTATTCATATTGCTTTTCTATAATGTTCCTTGCGCTTCTGTACACTCCTTCTATTTTGTTCTGCAATGGACGGAACAAATTCTCTGAAAACTGATCTCAAATTCTCTAAATTTAATAAAAGAAGACTAAAATAGCAATGGGGGTTGGCAAAAAAGTAAAAAAATTAGTAGTAGGGAGGAGATGATTATTTGGTACTCTAGAGCACACACATAATTGAAACACGGATTGAAGATAGAGCTGTTCAAACTGTGTGTATTCCTTTATGTTACTGCACTGTGTGCATCATGCTGTCATTGTATTATTTTGGACTGTTAGATTTTCATTTGTATCTAATTTGATCAACTTTAAATAGATTGAAGGTGAGACAAACAGAATAAATGACAAGGATCGAGAGTCAAGTGAGTTTTCTTAACCACTTTTCACTTCAGTTTCACTACAGCTTTTGATTTTGTTACTTTTGCTCTCTGTATAAGTTTTATGGTGGTTATTTTTTACCTGTATACCTTGTTATAAATTTTTAAGCCTTCTAAACATAAATATTTTTCAGTTAAGCAGCTGATTATACGTTTGATGTTAAAGAATCCAGAAGCTCTCCAACGACAGGTATTGAAGACAACTTTAGCAAAGTTTTTGTTTTTCCAGACCTATGTATGATGTGGTTTTCTCTGATTTTTAAATTATAGTTCTTGGCATGACTTTTCTATATTTTTCTTTCAGTTGAGTGATGCTATAAGCATTATTGGCAGAGAAGATTTCCCTGAGAAATGGGAGAATCTTTTACCTGTAAGCTCTGCTTTTGAACTAACATCTTCTCTTGTTATTTCATTATCTTGTGGTTTTCCCACTTATTTATTCGTAGTTTACATCAGATGTAAGAATCTCATCAAAAGCCTTAACCCAACTTTAATTCAATTCCATACCATTTCATACCTTGGATGCTCAAATTTTATACTTTGAAAGTCTATTTGGATACATGTTTTTTATAAGAAAAAAGTTTATAGGAAAATGAGGCTTAAATGGTCAAAATCTTAAGAAAGTTTTTAAGAAGATCATGAGGCTCAATTTCCAAAATTTGGTGTTTTTATTGGCCAAAGATTGATATTTCGTCATTGTTGCATTCAGAATGTTAAAGATGGAATTCAAATTCAAGTATACAATATCAATAACAAAAGTGTAAACCATTTTAGCCAGTTTATTTCAGTAAAAGTTAAGAAGAATTTATGAAAATCTCAGGCTCAATTTCAGGAAATTTAAGAAAAGTAAGGCCCAGGCAAAATGACAGTTTTCTTATAAAAAAGCATGTATTGTCAGTTGTGGACAGAGTTATTGATAGTTACTGGCTAACATTGTTGAGATTTTGTGGTAAAGAGTTTTGTAATTACTCCAGGAAATGATTGATAGAATTCAAAATGGTACACTCCAGGAAGTTAGTGGTATTTTGCAGACAGCACATTCCTTGTTTAAACGGTAGATAAACATGTTTCATTTACTTGATATTTTTGATCATGTATTATTTATCTTATTGCACCACCCTTTTTCACAACTTTACTTCTGGTATTGACATAGGCCTTTTTGATATAAAATTTTACCAAAGATCTTATTTCTTGAGTCTTTTTATTAACAGGCTGGTTTGGCTTGACATAGAACTCCAGCTTTTTAACATATTCCTTTAGGCAAGCACATTTTGAACCATTTCCATACATTGTCCCAGTATGTCTCAAGGACAACTTTGTAATTTCTGAGCTCCTTAATTGTATATATGCAACCTTGTCTAGTACATTTTGGATCTCAAATTGATTGTATTTCATATCTCTAGGTTTCGTTACTCATTCAAGTCGCAGGAGCTCTGGATGGAACTCAAATATGTTTTGGATAAGTTTGCCAGGCCTCTGACAGAACTATTTGATGTATGATTATTTTACTTACAACTTGAATTCTTGTGCAAGGCTGTCAGTGAACCAATCAAGCTCAAGCCCTGCCACACTCCCCTATAAGATCTTACTAGCTCTGCAGATCAAGCACTTTCCAGACTATTGATCATAGAATTAGGAAGCATGTTTGTCATTTTCTGGGTTTCCACAGTGTACAACGCTTTTGTGTATAGGTTCATTAAACTTCAAAGTACTTTTTTTATTGCATAGACAATATAGTTTGGTTATAATGTACTCCAAGAGACCTACTAATCTAGTATGTTGTGTCCAGAGTATGTTATAAGCAGGGATGGCGCTACGGGATGTTGCTATGGCATGACTTGGGGGGCAACTGCCACCCTGTCTGCACTCCCATTTGAAAATGAGTGGAGTTTTTTGACACCTTGACTTGCCGAAGATCGAGGTTGTGTCTTGAAGTCATCAGTTGCTTATCTTTTGTATACACCCAAACCAGTTCCACCATAACAACATTGCCCTGCAATCTCCTTACATTGTCAATAACTGGGCTGTGTAGATCATTTTAGTGCCCAATCAATAAATTCTCAGACTGTCATGTTGTGAAATTTGGAAGAGACTGTACAATGGAATCAAGTGGTTCGTCTACAGCTAATCTTATGCTGTTTGCAAATAGGGAAGAAACTCGATAGAAATAGGGAGAGTGGTTCCCCCTAACCTTGAAAAATTGTCATTTCAGAGGGTTTCATTTCATGTTCGCTTCCATACTTTCGATAAGCGTATACTTATGCATATGAACGGCATCCTGCAGCTGTAAATCCTTGCCCTTTTTGTCAGAAAGGTAGAGTTGCTATTCTTCTTGGAAAAGTTTTGATATTATTTATTGTATTCAGCTTTTCAGATCAGTACCCCCGTCCACACAAAAATTCGTGATAGCAGCAATGTTAATTCTATTTTTCAAAACGGCATTTTCGGACGTTCTAGAGGACGTGACCCTCAAAATTTTGTCTTGGGGCAGGCTCCCAGATCCCCATTTTCTTCCCTCTTCTCTTCTGTGCCAATGCAAAGTGTTTGTGGCAAGAATTCATGATAACTGTGCCACTTCTTTTCAACACATACATTGTAGTTGCATGGCTTGCTTTGTGCCATGGATAAGTAAAGCTTGCAAGCCTCCCTTTCCTAAGAATTTGATGATTTTTTGTTTATGTTACCTTGGCTCTAAGGCAAAATTCACTGAATGAATCTTCGTCGTGAACTTCACATGGAATTTATGTACCTTGGTCAGGCCTTGTCATATAGCGCTTGAGATCGCACAGGCACGCACCCACACGTGCGAATCAAACTGCGTGTGCGATTGATCGCACGCGCAAGTAGGTGTTCTTAAAGTTTTCTGGTGACTTCATTTGGAAAGGTAATTTGTCGTGTTAACTCCATCCTTTCCCTGTGTCTGAGATAATCACTTTCTTTAAATTTAGGTGCGTTTGCCACACCCATCCATCGTGGCTGTCCGTCAAAAATATTTTCTAAATCGTCAGCACTTATGCTCTTCTAAATCGTCAATACTTATGCTCTTATAAATTAGCCGGAACATGAACTTTTGGTCTCTAGCGCCACCGCTGGTTATAGCTGGTGGTGAGCAGAGCACATACCTTTGTGGCAAACACGACAGAAAGCTGCAAAGTTTCATACCTCATAACCTAGGGCAGGGTTGTTAAACATATGGCCCGCTTGTTGGATCCGGCCCGCCAAGGCCTTCGATGTGGCCGTGATGGAATTGCGAATAAACTGAAACCTTGTGATATTTTTTGTCTCATTTGTACTAGCTGGTATTTACAAGGTTATTTCCCCAGTTTTTCGCCAAATGGGAACCCTGATTGTTGTCTAGCGTGTCAGATAGAAAACTTGCGATGAGTTTTTTTATATTTTAAAGTCCATATTGCCTAGCCCTCTCAGACCCGGTCAACCTACCCGGCCCACGTGACGTCATATTGTGCCTTGTGTGGCCCCAGCCTTAGGAGATTAATCAAATTTGGGTTTGTGGGCTTGACACCCCTTCCTTAGGAGATTAATCACGCCCCTAAAACATTTCATGCACTTATAGTATTGTTCTCCTGAATATTTTCAAGGGTGGTACCAGGGGAAGGCTAGGGGGCTAACCCCCCATCGGAACATGCTAGCACCTTGTCTGAAGGTGAAAGACAATTTGTCGGAGATTTATCGCATTTTTATTACCCTGAACATTGTATTTTAGCCCCCTTTATTGGAAGATTCAGCCCCCATTGGAAAATTTCGGTATTCTTGAGCTTAGTGTTCTTGTATCCCTGATGTTTTTGTCAAAGAGATGCCTGTTCCTTTGCTTAATAATTTACCATGTTCAGGCCTTGTAATTTTGCGCGTGCGATCGTACGCGCATGCGCCCATACGCATACAAATCAAGTTGCACGTACGATCGATCGCACACGCAAATAGTTTTTCTCGAATATTTGCTGATAGCTTCAACTTCCGATGTCTCAATCTGGATGGGCATTGGCCATTACCTTTTCTTCATAATTTCATTTCATTTAAAGTAACAGTGCGATCGCACTCGCAAAATCATTTGCGCGTGCTGAATACCACACCCGCGGGATTTTACTCATGACAAGGCCTGCATACTATAGCCTCTTGGGTGGCATGTAAAATTTTTGCATGTAGTAAGAGAAAGTTGGGGATAGTGATGCCTTTGTTTAGGTGTACATACATCTTTAAAAATATAGCTATTTTTTTAATATTTGAATTTACAGATAGTATGATTGAAGTATTGCATATTGAGGTGGTTATCCAGAATTATCTTGCAATATTTTATTATGTTATATTTACGTCTTATGTTGTATATTGTTTAAATTATATATTAAATAACATTCTTGCTGTTGTAATGTTTTCAGAGGCAAATGACAAATGTAAGTGCTCAAATTAATGATGCCAATAAGCTGAAGGAAACATTTGATGTCCTTGTCCTGATTTGCAAGCTATTTTACAGTTTGAATTACCAGGTATTCCTTTATCATTAAAATTGATAAATAGAGGAATATTTTGACTTATCTTTTGTGTATCTCAGGACTAGTAGAAATATTACAAATATTGTGTTTAATTTTATACCACTTTCAATATGAAATTCAACACATTTTTTTTTATCTTTCTACCAGTCTTGGTAATCTCAGTAAGCTTGTCCTTATGTCATGTATTTATTTGAATAAGTATTATTTGGGTTGATAATTTTTTGATTAATTTATTATAAAATTTCTTTCTTGTCAAAACTTTATAGGATCTGCCAGAATATTTTGAAGACAATATGAAGCAATGGATGACAAGTTTTCACTCTTTGCTTGTTGGTTCATTCAAAGTGCTTGAAACTGAAGTATGTGGATTCTTCTTTTGAAGGCAAAATAAAATCAATTTGAATTTAGGATTTTTTTGCCAAACATAATTTGAGATGTTAAAAATTTACTATTTCTTGTGTAGTTTAATGGTTACTCATGTTGCTATGTATATTTATCATTTTGACGTTGTTTCAAGGTTTTGGGGCTTAATCTTCTTGCAGGATTCAGATGATGCGGGACCTCTTGAGAAGCTTCGATCTCAAATTTGTGATAATATTGCATTGTATGCTCAGAAGTATGATGAAGAATTCCAGGTGATTTTAAATTATTTTTTGTGATGGCAGTCATTTTATCTTGGGTATAGTTGCAGCCATGTTGATTATCATCATAATTTTGATGATGATTATTATGCATAATTATTTAGGTGATAATTTTGATAAAGATGCCAATAAAATAATGCTGATCATATCAATATTTTTCCATTTGAATTTTTTCATTTTTTAGCCTTTTCTTCCTGATTTTGTGAAAGCGGTTTGGACTTTGCTTACGTCAACAGCCAACACAGTCAAGCATGATTTGGTAAGGCCTAATACAGTTGTGTATGTCTTGAAATTTTCCAGAATTTTACATTTTTGTAGCCTGTATTGAGTGCTTTACGTTAAAATGTATGCCATACAAATCCTCCTCTGACACAAATTGTAGATTTATTTCGTAATTTCCTTTAAAGTTGTTTGGATTCCTACTTTGAAGAATGTTTCTCCACTGCTCTCTTCATATCCTTTCTATTTTGAACAACATGTAGTTAAAGTTTTCCTTATCTTTTTTATCGATATTTGGTTTTCATTTTTCACTCTGCTCTAGTTGTATCTTTTGCATGAAGCTGCCACTCTTCATTTTTGCTTTTTAGTTGGTTAGTAATGCAATTTTGTTCCTTGCTTCTGTCTGTGAACGGCCCCATTACAAAGATCTTTTCCAAGATGAGGGGACTTTGCAAAGTATTTGCCAGAACGTCATTGTTCCAAATATGGAATTTCGGGGTAAGCTGTTGAGTATGATCAGGTTTTCTAATCTTCAGTTTCTGTATTGAAGATTTGATTAACAAAATTATTAATTTTTTTCATTAGAATTTGTTTGCATATTTCCGTATGTAATCTATATGTTACTTTATTGATGTATTTTAGAAGTAAAGGCCTTTTCCTTGGAGTTCATAAGCTGTTTATTTTTTGTGGCACATTCATTGGATTCAGTACAATTCTTTAGTTATGATTTACCCCCAGCATCGTTAAAGTTAAGAGAAAATTTAGCATTTTAGAAATGAATTGTATACTTTGGACAAGGTTATATGTGCTCAATATTGTTGTTTCATACAGAGGCTGATGAAGAGGTTTTTGAAGACAACCCAGAAGAGTACATAAGGAGAGATATGGAAGGATCAGGTCCGGTTTGTTTTCATTGATCAATGTTATTGCTTCTGTTCCGATACATATGAAGTTTTTTTTGTGACTTGATCTCTACGTAATACTAGAACATCTCTTTAAAATAACTTGTTTTTGGTATTGTTGGTAGGAGAATCCCAACCCTGTTGAAAAGCGATTTTAGGATTGGTCTAAATGTCTCACATAAATAATTTGTTATTTTTCATTTTTAGATATCGATACGAGACGACGTGCTGCTTGTGATTTCGTCAGAGGGTTGTGCAGATATTTTGAGGAATCAGTCATCGCCATCTTTTCTCAATACGTCACTTTGATGCTTAAGGTATGAATACTTACATGTACATCCACTTCTCACATTGCAAATTAATGTTTACCTTCCAACCTTAGTTTATCAAAAGCATACAAGTTGGAATTTGTCTTTAAATGAGGCTTTTTCAATTATTTTGAGTTTTATGTCTAATAGTATTCGATATTTGCATAGATAAATTAGATTAAAGAAATGTTGTTAATTGAATTAGACTTGCTGAAGTACTTGTTGAATTTGCTTAATAGTTATATGCAGAAGCACCACAGCAACATTGGAAAACCAAAGATACCGCAATTTACCTTGTGACGTCATTGGCCTCCAAGAAACAGACTTCTAAGGTGTTTATCGTTAACGTTATCGTTTTTGATTTTGTTGAAATATATAGAAGTATTTTTCTGTTTTTCTGTTTTTCTTTTTGAGTATAACAGGACTTGAAATTTAGTGGAATGATTAAGTATTTGTTGCATCATGTCATTTATGAATTCTTTTTTCTGATGAAAATCTGTGATTGCATCTCGAGAGCATTGCTGATCGAGGCTAGTGAATCGAAGCTAGTAATTCGATTACATTATGTCTGTTTGCAGTTCTTTGTGTTTGTCACCTTGCGTTTCAGAAGTATTTATTGTCTGATGTTAAATAGTTACAGATTATGCATTAAGAATATGGCCAACATTTCGACCAACATTTAGCATCGATCAGATATTTCAATTTGACAGGTCGGTTCTGATGTTTAAAATAATTAACAAGATTTATCCTGAGAGTCTACACGATAAATTTGCTGAAAGATCCACGATAGGCAAGTTTGGTACAAGAAACAAGACCGATCTCCAAATTCCAAAGCTAAATCTAGATTTCAGTAGAAAAGTTTTAACTACACTGGACTAAAAACCTGGAATTCTATCCCAACACACATGAGAGAGTCTAATACACTAACCCGGTTTAAGAATGGGCTAAAAGATCATTTTCTAAACTGAAGGAAAAATTTTAAACTATTTTTGGCACAAATCCATGGAAGAACAGTACTGGTTTTTATTCACTGTATCTATAATTAGGACCCTTATTTGTTGTTAAGATTTCTTTTTTATATTTTTACTGAGTAGATTTCGTGATTAAATAAGAATCAAGAAAAGAATTATAGAAATCAGTAAGAGATACTCGATCCTTGACCAATCCATATTTACGTTTCAAATGCATTGTCAGCTGATTTGACTAGGTTTTGCTGTGTGTTCTCCCGCTAGCTGATGTATTTTGTAGCATGGAACGACTGAAGCAAGCCAATTGGTTAATTTGGTTGATTTCTTTAAAAGTCATATAGCTCCAGATCTGCAGTCTCCTGATGGTATATTTGCTCTTTCTTTCGATATTTCTTTTGTGGTCATATTGTAAATCTTGGCACGTGGTGGTTTATTAGAGATATCCAGATATCGCAATGAATACCTTTTTGTAAAACTTATGCACATCTCCCTTTCCTTTGGGACTAGAGTGCTAGAATGAAACTGTGGGTTTATGTGACAAGATGAAGATTTTTTGACTTACTCAACAGTGCGTAAATAATGACCTAGACATTTGTAAATAAAATTTCGTGTAATAAAGTTTTTAATGAGACACCAGATGGTAGTTACAAGTTATTCATCAATGATTGTGATATGAACTAAGTGCCAAAAGGCGAAATGAAAGCCCCATTGGCGGAATCATCCTCAGCTTCTCGACTGTTTCTTATGATTTCTTTCAATTGTTGTTTTTAAGTCGACGAATATCCAGTTCTAAAGGCTGATGCAATTAAGTACGTCATCACATTTCGCAGCGTCGTAAGTATACGTCATTATTTTCCATTTTCTTTGGTTTACCTCACAGTTCTTGAAGCCTCCTCCACATTTCTACACAACTTATGTCCGTTTCTCATAAAGTGTTCGTACTGAACCTAGAATACCTGGAAAATAGGGCATTTTACGAAAAGTCAGGTAAAACCTGGAATAGCAAGGGAATTTTTATAATTTTTATTCAAGTCAAGGAAAAGTTAGGGAAAATAAATGATTTAGTCCATATGTTGTTCTCATCATCTCTTTTCATAGTTACTAATAGTTACTCGCAACGTGGTTGCTCCATTTGTTGTCAGTAAATGTAAATTTTATCACTTTGCATAGTGCTATATCAAGTATATGTATATTACCTATCAATTAGGCTCCATTTTCTTTACCTATTTTTGTAAATACATTAAATTGGGGTCAGAGAAAAAGTAGGTGTTCGGGGATTTTATCAGCCTTGATTTATTTAGGATTTCTTGAGGGCTGCAAATGTGAATCAATTTATCAGCATTTAGCTTTTTCAATGCCTTTCAATCAAGCTTTGATTTTTTTTGATTGAAAGTATTTTCTACTCAAACTTTCAACTAATTTAAATGTTTTACTGCATTCAGCTTCCACGTGATGTCATCCTATCTGTTCTTCCATATATGGTAAATTTGATCAAAGCGAAAAGTCCCGTTGTGCATAGTTACGCTGCGAATGCAGTGGATCGAATTTTGACTCTGCGCAATCCTGGAGGAGGACCACCGTAAGACTTTGCTTTTGTAACATCCTGTTAAGTTACTCACTTATGATTCTTTCAATTTCATTTCATTTTCCTAATGGTTAAGTATCCTCTTGTAACAATTGAGATTTTCATAAATTCAATCTACTTTTTTACATGTATTTCTCTTCCTTACGTGGAATTAATCTCATTTTTTGCAGGATTTCAGCAGCCGAGTTGCGAACTGTTAAAGAACAATTATTTCAAAATCTGTTTAGTGCCATGGAGATTCAGGGTTCATACGAGAATGAATACGTCATGAAGGGTATTTGTCTTTGACACAGATTCATACGTCATACTCTCTTTATACGTTATCATATTCTCTTTTTATTTACTATCATATGAATAGAAGTTCTTGCTTTTCTTCAATTTCATTTATTGCCTTACAAACATTGTTTTATCGTAAATTTACTTTGTGATTTTCTTAATCTGTTGATGTATTCAGTCTGTTTTTCCAATCTGGATTTTCAACCTGGTTTTTCTGATTGCAGCAATTATGCGTTGCTGCTCGGTTTTGCAAGAAACTCTTTCGCCGAATCTAGAATTTATTGTTAGTAAATTGGTTGCAAAGCTTACAGCTGTTAGTAAGGTGAGAAAGTCTTTGCAGTAATCAATTCCTCAGTTATCGTCTCTATAACTCAATGAAGAAATCAATCAATCAATCAATCAATCAATGAATAAGTGCTTTATTGATTAATTGTTTTGATCATTGTTATTCATGCTGATCAGATGATTTTCTGACTCCTTATCTTTTTGGCTCATGAATGATTAATAAGTAATTTTTAAAGCTGAGTGAATGATTGAATGGAAATTGTCTCTTTATTTACTGATTGTTTAATTTCTTTATTTTTCAATGATTAATATTTACTTTGGCCATTAATTTAATATTTGGTTGATGTCATTCATTCATTCATTCATTCATTTATTCATTCATTCATTTGTTTCCATTCCAAACTAGAACCCAAGCAAGCCACATTTTAACCATTATCTCTTTGAAACAATTTGCGTGCTAGTCAGCAGGTACTCCGTTTTCTTGTTTCATTTTTCATTCAATTTCTTCATGCTAAAAATCGTTTGCTTTTCTATCTTCCTTTTTACGAAATAACAGGGACAGTTTTCTCATTGTCCCTGAAGCTATCTTTTTATTGCTGGATTCCACTGAAGCTCCTCCCATGTCAATCATATTAAACCATACACCAATTTTGTTGTCATCTTTCTAGGGTGATGCCTAAAACAAAGCGGGAATACTTATCAAATTTTGAGACTGTACTTTTGCCAGTTTTTGAAGGAATCTTACGTGATGATGTCACAGAATTCTTGCCTTACGTGTTCCAAGTATTATCCTTGCTTTTGGAAGTTAGAGATGAAGGAATTCAAGGCCCCTTCTACATGGCGCTTTTCCCTCTGTTAATAAATCCAATTCTATGGGACAGGCCAGGTGAGGTTTTCATGCATTTTACTTTTTGTAGTTTTATTTTTACATTCTTCGCTTTTATTTTACTTTTTATATGCTTTTGAATGTTCAAAAATCTATTTACAAAAGGTAGAACAGTTAAATTCATTTATTAGAGGAATCTTGTGCAACTTTGTTTTTTCAATGCAAACATCATGATTTTTTAAATCTAAATTTTTTAAACCTTGTAAACTCTTTTATACCTGAATTTTTTAGGAAACATTCCTGCATTGACAAGATTACTCCAAGCTTATGTGAAACGAGGCTCAAAACAGATTATTGCAGATGGAAAACTCGTAAGTGCCTTCGGGATAATTTGTTTCAAATCAACAATGTCTTCTTTGGAATTTGAGCAAAGTTCAAATTTAGGCTTTATAATGAATCTCTATATAGCAGATTTCTCATTCTCCATATACCAGCAACAAGAAAATAATTGACATTATGGAAAATTCTTTTAATTATATATGAACAGGAGCAACATTTTTTTGTCCGATCATCATGTGGATTGGATTACTGTCCATTAACTTTTCTAGAAAAGAAGAATATCAGCCAAGCTATTACCTCATGTGTATTTTTTTCTGTTATTGTACTTTTTATTCTTACATGTTGTGTTTTAGTTGGCTTTGCTTGGTGTGTTTCAAAAACTGATTGCTTCTCGCATCCACGATCATGAAGGATTTTATCTTCTTGGTAGCATGGTGGAAAACATGGAATGGTAAATGACAGCTGTTAATATTGGTGCTTTTGACAGATTCACATGAAATGGCTGAAAATCTTCAATGTTTGTTTAGATGCCCATATTTTGTCAATAAGGAACATTTCTCTTTACTTTGATTGTATCTTTGTGCCTTCTTTCTTTTTCAGGCCAACATTAGAGCCTAATATGAAAAGCATTTTCATCCTCCTGTTCCAAAGATTACAGAACTCTAAGACTACCAAATTTGTTAAAGGTAAATGACCAATTTTCATTGCTGTTTCTATGGATATTTTCCAAATCGGCAGTTAAATATTTTTAAACTTTTAATTTTGATATTTCTAATTTTATTTCTAGGTTTCTTGGTGTTCATTTGTTTATTGGCTGGAAAGCAATCTGGACTGACATTAGTGAATTTAATTGATTCAATACAAAACGGGTAAGGAAGCACCATCATTGTTTTCGTGATCAAATTTACATTTTACAATTTACATTTACATTTTTCTCCTACAGAACTTACTAAATTTGACTTTGTTGCTATTATCTGCTAAATAGGCTCTTTGGAATGGTAGTTGAGAAACTTCTAATCCAAGATTTACAAAAGGTATAACATTTTTTGTATATACATTTCAGTTATTTATTTTTGCTTGTTATAAAAAATTGCTTTTGCCTTTTTTCCTGTACTGCTATTACGTAAGAGAGTTATCGTATGCTAATAAGGGAATTTGTAAAAAACAGCTTGTTATATTGTTTTGTTTCATTGCAAGTATGCCATTGTAAGTTAAAGGCTGGTTTTCATTTGTTGTAATTCGTCAGCGACTGTCGCAGTTCCTCCTCTGCAACCATCGCAGATTACTAAATCCAAATGAAAACCAGCGATATTCTACTGATCGCAGACAGTCTGCGGTAGTCGCAGATGCTGCTAGAAAGTGAGAATGGTGTGAAATTGTCAGACTATCGCAGACAGTCTGCGACAAAATCCATTGTTTAATTCTGAAACCAAGATGGCCGACAAAGCTGCGAGAGACAGTGATGAAGCTTCCATGGGTATTACCAGGGAGTACCCTGATGTACAGATACCAAAGAAAAAACATCAAATGGACAGAAGTGTTTCTCGTATAGGGGTACTAAAGTTTGGAGTAGTTTACCGAGGAATGCAAAACAAACATCTTCTATAAGTCGTTTTACTTTTTATACAACACTTCATTAGTTTAATACTTGAGTTTTCTTTTTCTAGTTTGTATGTTATTAAAACGAAATTTTATTTATTTTTTGATCATGTTCTTAACACCCTTCTAGGTTCACTTTACTTGTTTTTAAATATTCTGTTTATTTTTTATCTTTTGATTTGTGTTATGGAGGGCCCCTTGAAAACCAGCACTGCTGAAGGGCCACCCTCTTTATAATATTTGAAATGAAAGTACCCAATGATTTATGACAGAGGTTATAAAGATTTTAAAGATTAACGCAAAAAGTCAAATTGCTGGAGGGAAGTAGCCCGGCAGCTGGAAAAGCCAGTTGACATTGTCAAACGACGTTATGAGAGTATTAGGACGCAGTATAGCTAGTATATTTGCGCGCCAGGAAAGGCGCATCAGGTTGCGGATATGATGATATTCCTCATACTGGAAAATTTGAACACCTTCAATGGTTGAAAACATTCATAATTAGCAGAACAAGCACAACAAACTTGAAAGGGAAATATCCGAGCAACCAACCTAGCCAGCACTCACATCAAAATCAAAGTGCTGATTCTCTTTCGGAGGAACTTTAGGAGCAAGGCCAGTACATTTTGATTAGCAAGGTCGATACATACATATTGGAGGGTTGAGCCTCAAAATTGGAAACAATGTTTAAAAGGGGGCTCCACCCCTCTGAGCCCTCCCATACAAATCACCCCAGACTAGAGTCCCCACCGTACACATATTGCTCTGCAGACTCTGATACCAAGTATTAAATAGAACGTTTATTAAAACAACTTTGCACACCGCACCTGATGACAGACTTACCTGAAAAAAGTACTCGCGGTCATGAAGTCTGAGTTCTTGTACCAGAGTATGATAATGGCCCAGTAATTTCCTTTCCTGTAGAATTTCTCTGATCCAAATTTTCTTTTTTTGATATGCCTTTCTCTGCAACAGAGACCTTTTCTTTTGCAGCAAACCAATTCTAACTAGTAAATGCCCCTGCAGTAAAAGTTCTTCGTCCCCCATGTTACAATTTTACCGCCAAAATAGTCCTGATTTTTCCCACAAAGCAGTGTTCTGTAAAATAATCGGCGACAGTCGCAGATACTCTGCGATACTCTACGACAAACATGACCTGTGATGGTCACCGACGAATTATTGCAAATGAAAACCAGCCTTAAGAGTTCGTAGTAGTAGCAGTATTTGTTTATTATTGCAAAACATAAAATTTATGCAATAGAAACAGTTCTGAACATGTCCATCACACGATATTGTCTATCACTCTCCACTGTTCCCTGTTTTCTGCTTTTTTCTTTTTCGTTGTGCTCATGATCATGTTCATTTTCAAGGGAAGGGTAATTGCAGTGGTTTCCCGTTGCCTTCTGCAATAGTGTACTGAAGTGAACCGCCATTTCTCTTCATGGTTGTTCTTCCGCCGTTGCCGCCGTTGACTTCCAGGGTCGTAGCTCTTCCACCTTCGCCATGACTGGATCTGCCGTTGGCCTTCGCCGTATCCCTGGCAGGGGGTTTGACATTAGAGTTTTCCTTCTCCTAGACGGGCTACCTGCCAAGGCTAACGAGCCCCGTCTGCCCGACTATTTGACCCATAGCTGGAGGCATAGGGGGTTATTTTAAACTAGCGCACCCCAACCCGCCAGTGAGCCGCTGTCCTCTGTTTTACCCAGGGGGGACCACGAGGAGGTGACAGTAGGCTGTTGATCCTTGTCGGGCTTGTCTGACCATTTAGATGGGATATAAGCTGCCAAACCCATACCCCAGCCACGCCCGTATAGATGGGATCTCCCCCCCCAGCCTTAAGAGTTAACCAATTGCATACATTTTCTAAATCACTAATAAGAGTTCAAATTGTTTTCAGATTTTTAGCGTCAAACCTACGCCAAGTAATTTCTAATAATTGCAATGTTAAGTTATGCTTTCCCATGTTTGTATTTTAGTGAATTTTTATAATTGATTTTTTGTGAAGTTCTACCTGTTTTCTGCATGCTTAAACTTTGCAGTGGCGTTTCTGAAGTACCTGTGGAATGTTTCATTAAGCGTTTTATGAATCATCCTTCTGTTGTCTTCATTAGCATT
Source organism: Cassiopea andromeda (assembly GCA_018155075.1). NCBI lineage: Eukaryota > Metazoa > Cnidaria > Scyphozoa > Rhizostomeae > Cassiopeidae > Cassiopea > Cassiopea andromeda. Next base: position 90,348 of record WIPJ01001730.1, read on the forward strand.
GTTATTTTTTTGTTCCATATATAGGTAGTTGGTTCAACTGAGAAAAAAATTTGTGCCATTGGCGCTGTGAGAGTGCTTACAGAAGTGCCATCAATGCTAGAAGCATATTTGACCTTTTGGTGTGTAGCCGAATTTCCTTTTTAGACTAATTCTTGCTTGCAATTTTTTGTCTTATTTGGTTTTGATTGCAGAGGTTGATTTTAAAATAAAAAATTACTTCTTTTGTCTACACTACATGGTGAAGTTGAGGATAAAAGCAAAACAAGTTAATATTTGAGTGAAAATTTATTATGCAGCAATAGTTTCATCTTATTTTGTATAAACTTTGAAAACTCTTTTTTTGTTTTTGAAAAGTGATTGAGAATAAATTGCAAAATAATACCATTGATTTCATTCAGCATTAAATGAACAATGAATTTTTTCTACAGCACAAAAAAGCAGCAACATTCTTTTGACATACTTTAAAGAATGTTGCCACTTTTTCATGCTGTAGTAAAGTTCTGTAGTACCAACAGACTATTTAATGAATTTTTTGTAGAATTGTGTCTGTTTACCATGTATTTCAACAGCATTTGTATTCCTTTTAGGCCACAACTTTTACAAGCTTTGATTGGCTTTTTTGAATTACCAGAGGATGATTCAATTCCTGATGATGAGCATTTTATTGATATTGAAGAAACTCCAGGTCTTCACATTTTCATGTTCTTTATTCACATTAAATAATGTTCATTATTGTCAATAGCATGTTGCTTTATAAATGATAAAGAATATTGTAGTATTCATTTTCACTTATCTTCATTATAATATGGTCTATTTTATATCATATTGCATCTGCTACATTATATTATATTGTATTATATTTTATATTATATTATATCATGTTCTATTATACTATATTATATTGTATTATGTTATGTTATATTATGATATATTATATATATTAAAGTATATTGTAATAAAGTATTTTATATTTTGATATGTTACATGTTGTATGATATTATATCTTACAGTATATTTATATTAGTGTAATATAATTAAAGACTTAAGTATACTTTAGTAGTAGCAGTAGTAGTAGATGATTGAAGAAAATTTACCTGCGGTATATGTTTTTTAATTAGATATAAGTGTGTCTGTATAAGTGTATAATTATATATCTATGTTAGTAAAGATATTAAACAGGAATCAATAAAAAATTTTCCACTTTCAATTTTTGTGTTTTTGCATTATTCATGATCAAATTTATCATTTTAAATTGCCTAGACATATATGTCAAATATATCATATATATTTCTATGCATTCAAAACTCCAAACCTCTTAGAAATTTTTAAAAAATAAATAGATGTGAAGAAAGACATCCAACATTTTCATTTGTGTCTACATACACATATCAATTTATTGATTTAATTATTTAGTACACATTTTTTATTTTCATGCAGTTGTGCTATTGCAGTACAATATATTTATATGTGAAATTTCTTTAAATTTCTTTAGGATATCAAACTGCATTTTCAGAACTGATGTTTGCAGGCAAAAAGGAGCATGATCCATTCTACAATTTCTCAGACCCAAAAGAATACTTAGCAAAACAGATATACAAATTGTCTCTTTCATGTCCAGGAAAGGTTTGTAAATTGATTTTTAATATTTTTGTCATAGACAGCAAAGAGTAGGCTCACATATGAGATTCATATAGCCTTTGAGCAAGTTTGAAGTTGATGCAAGAAGAAACCTGCACCATTTTCAAACATAGTTGGTTGCCATTAGGGACCTTGAGAATATACTTAACTTTTCTAGTATACAATATTTTGTTTTGTCACTCAACCATGCTGAAATATAGTGTGAAGATTTCATGGCACATTAATCTGTTCTTTTTCCTTGTTTTATTCTCTAGTTTTTCCCAGCAGTTTGTTGGTGTTTTGAGAAGTTTGCTTTGGTACAATATTTCAATTACTGAATTTATTTGAAAGAAATAATAAGGAATAGTTGCCAACATAATTATTTTGTGTTATTTCAGTTGGGGCCTCTGATATCTCAAGGCCTGGAGCCAAGTGCTGCACAATTTCTCCAGGGCTACTTAACACAGGCGCAAGTATCAATTGCATGATAAAAGTAAATGGACGACTTTGATGATGCAAACTTCAAAAGGCTATTCACAACCTTAAAGGCTATGACATCTAGTGTTAACAAAGAAATTCTAAAGAGCAGTTGGGTGCTGGATTCTAGGCAAAGTATCTCTTGAAAGTAAACTTCTGTGGATATACAACAGTTTTTACTTTTGAGGAAAACTCTTCAGAAACAATTGTGCACATCATGCTAAACATTTTCTGTTGTTTGTTTTATATGAATTATTTAGATTTTGAATCTCAGAATGGAAAGATGCACTTCTTGTGACTTAGGGTGAAATATCTGCTAGTCCTCAAGTTCAAAAAGTCATTGGAATAAATTTTATATCATTTAAATAGGAAATCCACATGATTCTTTCTATTTTAAGTTAAAACCAGCCACACTTTATCAAAACAATCATAAGCCCTTTTGTATTATAATAACTATGCTTACACCACACTCTTTAGTTACTTTGTTGCATCACCTTTTTGGCTGTATGTTTAGTGTTACTATTAAATTTATCAAAACTTTTCTACAAAGTCAGCAAACTTCATAACAATGAAAGCATTCATATACACAGCTTTTAAGTGTTATTTTAGTTAGATTTCATCAGAAAATCTAAGTACAGACCTGAAAATTTACTACATAGAATAATTTAGTCAACAAATGATGTATCAGCTATCTTTTCTGGATTTGCTTCCTATAAATTTTGTATGTTTTCCAGTTGCTATGAGTTGTCCATCCTGATTTGTTATGGTTGATTCAGTAAATGCTATAGTGTTTCCAACTTTTCTGCATAGTGCCTCAATCATTAATGTTTCTCCAAGTTTAGCTGCTCTCATATAACTGCAATACATGAAAAAGTTGATGTTTGCTTGTGTAAATGACTGTTTAACAATACTAGAATGTCTGATAAAGCCTACAGAACATCAATATTACCATCACAACCATAGTTCACATCAAAATTATTATCAATAAATTAGAGATTAAAAGTAATCATCACCATTTCATATCACTACTATTGCATATTGTGATGACCAATCATCAACAACTATCACAAATCACTGCCATTATCAATAAAATCACTGCAATCACTCTTAGGTCCACAATTATAATACTATCATTTATATTTTTAAGGCTGTTCCTGTTTAACTGGGGATCTTACTTTACCTGACACTCAATTCCAAACTGACACCCCTTACTCCTGTTTCTGTGGTTGTCAGTGCCATGGTCGTTGCTGTATCAATAACACTTGATAGCAAACCACCGTGCATTGTTCCTTGCATATTTAGCAGCTCATCGTCGACCTTCCACTCCAATGTGCATCTTCCTTCACTTGCATTCACAACATCTAACTGCATAAGGAACAATAAATAATCTCAAAGCTCCATAATTTTAAAATCCCTTTGGGTAAATGATGTCGTTGGCAAACTCTAGCATATATACATTATGCCAAACCCAAACAGTATGAAAAAACAGCACATTTTATGCAGAGCTTACTTGTTTGAAAAATTACAAGACGTGATTTGCATACCGTTCTATACACCTTATCAAATCCCTTCGATGTTTTCATGGAGGATACCATGCCTCGAAGTACTTTTAATCTGGTGGCCATGTTGACTTGCAGCGTATGTTTTTGTTGCTGCTGTTGTTTTCCCTCCTCTTACCATACTGACTTTCTTTGATTTTTACATCATGACATTCCGTAAAATAGCTGCGACCATTTTGTAACTTCATTTTTGCAGTATTTTTGAGAGATGGGGGTGAGCATATAGGTCGATAGATTTGCCATGAACATGCTTTTATGTTTATAGAGGATCATGGAGCACTTTTTCATTGATAGTTTGGGCAAATCCATTAATTTGCTTGGCTCCTGTTCCACATTCCTCCTTTCCGTGATTTCTCTTGGATCAGCATTGAATTCTGTCTATGTCACGTGACAAGCGCAACTCCCAAAACCACTGTGCGCCATTGAGCGATTCTTTGGGCTGGAGCAGCGATTGAGAGTCAAAAAAGTTTGTTTTCACTTGATTTCTCAAGAAAAGATTGCTATTGGAGTCGATGGAGAGATGGCCCTATATATTTCAGCAGCTGATGTGAAGAGTCTTTCCACATTAAGGTATCAGTTGGTGCAGTAAAGAAATTAACACCACCGCTACTGTCTTAGGCCAGTAGCCACAGCGGGAGGGAAACTGAATGTCGTATACTTGATTGTACTGTGAAGGTGCAAAGTATTCTCTGACGAACAAAAGCTATTGTAGGTAAACAAACAACTATTGTCTTTTAACAAATACAATTGTTTATGAAACAAACAGCTAAGAAGCTGGACCGGATTAGGGCTGTTACAAGAAGCAAGCAGTGGATCGATGTGACAACAAATTTAAAAGATTTTACTTAGAGAAAGGACTATGACGAAGCCCTTGAAAACTAGAATTCATGAGCTGGAAAGCCTGATTGCCAATCCTAGACATGAGCTTCATGTTGATTGTCTTTTGGTAAGTTTGAGACAATTTTCCATTCGACACTTGCTTTATCCCTCAATATCGCTGGTACTTCCTCCAGCATAATTTGTTTTTGAGCTAGTTGCTTCAGCACGTTTGTATGCTTTTTCGACTCATACGTTTAAATTTGTTGATCCTACGGTAAAGTCTGTATTGTCAAGTAGAAAACGGCTGAACAGTACGTATTTAGCAGGACTTTGTAAAGTAGTGTTTCAACTTGGTGAGGGCAAATATAGCTGCATATTGACAATGAGTATTTCACATACAATAGCAGTGTCCACATTTCCCAAAAACAATCTTTTCTCTCATTTCCCTACTTGTTTTTACTCAAATTTATCGTAGAAAAGAGACCCAAATCCTCCTAACAGGCAGGCACAGTTCAGGCCTATTGTCGCTACAAAAATAACGGTACTGCCTTGCTCAGTAGTATTTGCCCTTGTGCTAGTCAGCATCCCATCAACACATCGACATCATTATGTCTGCATGAATGCCTCAGAGTTAATATTTCGTGCGCTTGCTTTCTCGTTTCTCGAGCTTTATCAAGGCAAGCAAAGCGGTAGGGGCCTAGCCCCATGAAAGCGTACTTGTAAACATCGGTTAAACACGGTTTAAAACTATTTAGTTGTTTTAATCCTTTTCATGTGTGTTTTGCATTGGGCTGGGTAAGACTCCTGATTAATTTCTTTTGTTATTTTCTAGTAATTCCGTCTTATCTAATCACTTTTGTTTTCCTTTGTTATCTGGTATCACTAAATTGGTATTCTGTCGTTCTTTTGAATTTTCAATTGTGGGCTTTACCATTTTATTTTCACATGTCATCTTTATATTTTTCATCCTGAAAGTGTAGCTTTTTGGTCTACATTATGTATTTCTGCAGACATTTCCACCAAACCGTTTACAACTTCCTAGATAATTTTCAGCTTTACTACATGTAGATCTGACTATTAAGGGCTATGAATTTGCCAAATTGTTGATCAGCATCATCAAACCATGTTTTTCAAAATGACTTCTTGTGTGAGAACACGTTTTGCTGTGAGTAGTAATTTCAATGTAAATTTTAAGGACATAGGAATATGAGATTTTTGTGAAAACAAATCTTTAATTACAAAGTAATTGATTTAGTTATTAATATATGTTGTGAAGCATTTTCTCAAAAATTTTTAAGAAATATATCTACCTGGAAAACTATTTGAACATTTGTATATAACTCCCTTATCTATTTTTAGACAAGATTTTTCTGAGTATGTTTTTATCATTGTTATGTTTGTTTTAGAAAAAGAGTTTTAGACTTAAAGTTTGAGGTATAAATGTCCTGTTCTAGCTGCCCCCTAAATGATTTTGTATTCTATGAAGCAGGAATAGTACACCTTTTTAATCAACTGTATTTTACTGGCATATTGCTGAGTTTGGTGGAATGATAGCTGCACATAGCTATCCTTGTTGGTAATTTGTAGTAATTAACTAAAGTACAAGGAAGTTCATGTTGATATTGAATTAAGGCTTTTTGAAGTACTGTCAAATAAAAGTTTTCTTGATGTCCTGAACAGTAGCTCAATAACTAGTATGATATAGGAGTTATGTTGCTTAGAAATTTTTATATACCATAACATCCTGCATATAAGCCCCCCTGGATAACCCCCTGTAGACTAGCCCAAATATCCTATGGAATATAACCCCCCTGGAATATAATCCCAGTACTTACATTTGTGATTCTTTGTGTATAGCTGGAATAAGGAGTGAACATAGGAAGTCCACATATAAAGCCTCTGTATTTATTTGAGCCCACCACAAAATGTTTACAGACCTCTTTAAGCCCAGGGTTTATATTCAGGATTCTACAATATTTTTTTCTGCTTATTAGTGCCAGATTTGCACTTGAAATGAACTTTTTAATTGATTTTTGTGAAATAATATTTGTTTTGGTGCTCAATCTTTGACTAAATTTGAAGTTCTACAAGTATATATGCTATTTAAGATTAGCTCTGACTTTTTGTCTTAATGTGAACATATTTGACTAAAAAGCATGTGTCACTGGCTCTTTCATTTGTGCTTTGCTTGTACCATGCAACATGGCCAAAGTATATTTGTCACCTTATTTTTTGTGTCACAAGCAGATTCAAATCTAAGCAACTTGAAACAGGAGAATTAGCAAACAAGTAACAGATATTTGACATTAATCCTTTATGTAGAAAACTTCTGATGAAATGCTCCTTTGCTGTCAGCATTTTAATTAACACTTTATTTATATTCATTGTTATTTATATTATTTATATTTACAAGTAATAGCCATTTTTAACTACCCAGCATTTTGAATAGAACTGGTTTTACCTTCAGAGAAAGCTTCAACTCTGGCTTCAAGGAGTGTTAAACAGTTTCATTTACAGATTCAAATATTCATCTTTTTGTCAAATAGAAGGATTAAGAGAAGAAAAGAAAGTTTTTTCTGCATTGTTTTTTGTTGATATGAATTAGATCTTAGAACAAACAATCTGTAGATAAAAGGATTACAGTTGGATTTTTACTTAACTTCTTTTGAGCAACTGAGATTCCTTTTTTGTTTCTATAATCCATTATTTCCTGCAAACAAATATTTGTCCCAGTTGTATACACTAAGATATTGTCAGTTGTAATGACATTTGTGACATTTTAGGCTTTCACACCCAAGAACTGATAATGACAGTGATAATTGAAGGGAATCCAAAATGGCACAACCTTTTTGGTCTAAGTTCCTTTTTTCTAAAATATCTAGGTATTCCAAATAAGAGGTGAATTACTATAGTAAAGATATGAAAGAGTACTACATTTCATTGTTATAGAATATAATCATAATTTTTTCAAGAAAATTAGTGTCCATGTGACCCCAATGTTTCTCAATGTTGTTTGTTTCTTTAGGATTCAATCACAGCTCTTTACAATGACAGTAACTTTCCAAGTGTTAGAAGAGCCAAGAATTTTGAGAGCTACATGAGCAGATGTAAGTAGTTTTATTTCTTTTCAGTTTTTGGGAGAAAGTTTTCACTCTGTCTTCAGTTATATACCCTTATATCAGGGGGTCTCAAACTCTAGACTTGTCATTTAGCATGTGTGATCACACATGCACCTACCCACATACATGCAAGACAAATTGTGGGTGTGATTGATCATACTTGCAAATAGATGTACTCAAATGTTTTTTAGTAACTTCAGTAAATTTCTATGTCATCATTTAGAAAGGCAATGACCTTTATCTTCTCTTCATACTTCAGATTTTATTATGCTGACCAAAATCATCACAATTTGTTTGATAAATATTGTCTTTGTTGCACCTTGCACTTCTTTTCTTTATGTTTTAATTTGATCTGAGCATGCTTATGTAAAGAATTCCTTGGCAATACAATTGCATATGTGATCACTCACATGTGCTAATTACCACACATGGTATTTTTCTCATGGCCTGCCAAGTTGTGGCCTACAAGCCAATTGTGACCCATAGGCCATTGTTTTATAGTTCACAGAACATAATTTTGCAGTCCCCATCTTGATTATCCAGCAGTTGCACTTTATGGCTCAAAGAAGCCATCAACACACATAAAGTAGATAAATTTCAAGATTTTTGTGATGTTTTAGCTGGTTCCTTTATGTGATCCATCCCCACGCAGGTCCTTACTTTAGGGCCCCCTAAGGTAAATTGAATTTTGAACCCCTGCCTTAGATCATTGTTCTTAGTTGTAAATAGCTGATGCATCCAACTTCATTCAAAGGGCAGGAGAAAAAGTTGCAACCTGTCACATGTTTACTGACATACATCATTATGTGTTGTTGAAAACTTTGATGAAAAACTATGTCACACAATTTTGATAAGAAGTTTTGATTTTCTTTCAGTGAATAATTGTTGCTAATTATGGCATGACTTGCATAAAATAGGAATCATTGTTTGTCAAAATGTCATCAAAAAGTAAAAACATTTTCTAGCTTTTATTTTCCAGTGAATATGTATTTTTCATTTTTCTCTTCTTAGCTTTTTTGTAATATAGCTGATCTCTGTGTGAATATTTGGCATTTTAGATGGCGGATCTGCAAAAATGGTTGAACAAATGAGGATATCATCTCGTGATTTTCAGCAATTGAAGGTGATTGGACGGGGTGCTTTTGGAGAAGTTAAATTGGTAAGATATGAAGGGGAAATTTTATGGGGCATTTTATGGAAATATTTGGGTATTTAGAATGATGTTCTTATTTAGTCTTATTTCTGGTTGTTTGTTTATTGGTAAGGTAGATTTGTGACATAGAATTTCAACTGTGAAGCTACCCATTTGGTATGGGGTAACCAGAAGAGATGGATATCTTTTTACCAGAATATTTTAAGCTTTCTATTTACTATAATGAGAGAGTCTAAGCTCTAAATTGTTCACAAATGTTACCCAGTGTTTGCTTCATTCATTTTGTTTTCAGTGGTTATGATAGGCTTGTAATGTTAGAGAATTTGACATTTCAATGAATTATGTTTTCTTAATTGTCATTGTATTTATAGGTTAGACATAAAGAATCAAAGAGAGTTTATGCTATGAAGCTGTTGAACAAATTTGAAATGGTTTGTAAATTATATGATTAAAATAGATTGAGCTCAGACAATAACTTATTTCTCAAGCAACTTACTTTTACTGGCTACGGCTCATACATTTGGTTCCTTTTAGCTATCATTCCATACTGTTTTTCAGTTGATATCAATTTTTGATTGATATTTTTATCAGCATGAACAATTTGAAAGATTTGCACGTTTAGAATGTCGTCAGCTCAAAAACTTCCAGTTAGCTGGTACTTTTTCACAAGTTCAAACAACTTCCTCTAAATGCAATTGTTTTGTGTTTGTAATATGCAAAATTAGAAAATTACTTTCAAGTGTCAAATAAATGGGAGGGTCCTAATAAAATTGTTGTAAAAAATTCTAAAATTTAATAAACGGGGGTCAAAATAAATGGGGGGATCGGATATTGAGAAAAAGCTATAAATTATTATACAAGGACGGAAATAACAAAAGCAGGTTGTCATAAAGGATAAAAATAAATTATATACAGCAGTACGGCAACTATTTTGCCATGAAAATTGGACATAATTAGTACTAACAAAGAAAGGAAATAAAATGAGGGATTTATAGAAAAATTCAATGTCCTTAAAATTAATAAACGGGAGGTCCTAATAAGGTCCTGGGGGTTGGAAAAAAGTAGAAAAGTTAATAAGCGGGGGCACTTATTTGGCACCTGAAAGTATGGTGAGATCATGTAACGTCTTGAGTGAGTTGATCAGTTAAGCATTCTTTGCTGATAAAGTTCTCTTAGATTTTTTAATGATGTTGACCATGTTGGTGTTGCATTCCTTAGTTGAAACGTTCTGAATCGGCATTTTTTTGGGAAGAGAGAGATATCATGGCGCATTCAAACTCTGAATGGATTGTGCAGGTAAATTATTTTATTTCTAAATGTCCTTATTTGTTTGTTTTCCTCAACAGTGCACCCTTTATTTAGGCCATAACCTACGTTTGTTGAAAGCTGAGCTGTTTCCGGAAAAACAGCTTTATTGGAAAGCATTTCCTTATTTAATTCACTGATAAAAATGTTAAGTGATGCGTCTTGCTAATTCCTTTATGATATTTTATATCTGTCCTTTGCGAATGCCTTTATAAATTGTCAAAAAATGTTGCTGGTTGGTTCATTAGAGTTTCCATAGCAACATTTATTTTCGGTTATAAAACACTCTTTATTTTCGATAATATACGCGTTATTTTTAAATAATGATTTGGTTTATAAGTGAGTAGTGATCGACAAAAGAAAAAGTTATGAAAGTTCAGTTCTGGATTCGTCGGATATAAGAAGGTCGAGAGGTCATATTCATTTGGAATTCAAATTACCTTTCTGTGTAATATTGTATAAGTTATGGTGGCTTATCTCCAACAGTTCATCTTATTGTGTTAATTAAGGATCGTCATTTTCTCAAGTGTAAATGCAAGTTCATGTACTGTGCTTAATGTTAATGTGCAAAACATCAGAACTCAGAAATTTTTTGCTAAGGAAAGCTTAGGAAAGCTTAGGAAAGCTCTCCTGCTTCAGAAAATTCCAGTATTGGATGAAAAAGCTTCCCTATGAAGTAAAGAACACGTATAATCATATCCAAGGTTTACCGAATTCTCCTCCGCATTTTTAGCTAATCCACCAACCATGACTTGCAGATTCCATAATCCACTGTTATTTGACTCTACCTTGCTTTCTGTTTTAGTTGCATTTCGCATTTCAAGACGACAAGTATCTTTACATGATCATGGATTACATGCCGGGTGGAGATCTCGTCAATCTAATGAGTAATTATGATATACCTGAGAAATGGGCCAAGTTCTACATTGCTGAAGTTGTTTTGGCGTTGGATGGTATACATTCAATGGGCTTCATTCATCGGTAATTCTAAAAGCATTCCAATCGACGATATTTCTCAATTATTTGTTTTATTTTTCTATGCTTACCCTGCAAAAAATATATCATATATCCATTTGGTTCTTTTTTCGAACAAAACCCAAGATGTATTTTCGTTTCCAGGCATTAGTTAATGTTCTGCATAATTAAAATTTAAAGCATTAATTCATTAATTAATTAATTCATAAACTGCTGTTCAGATGTTCTGTAGATTTTCTTTATTGATTTGTAAATTTTAATTTTTTTTGCTTACCTTGTTTAATAGTTTCTCTTAATGAACTAAATATTTATTATTTCAGAGATGTGAAGCCTGACAATATGCTTCTTGATAAAGATGGTCATTTGAAATTAGCTGATTTTGGAACGTGCATGAAAATGGATAAGGTCTGTTGGGCGCCATTTATTTTATCTGCCTTATCTCCCCATCTTTCAAATTTAATCGATTGTCGGTTCTAAACGACAATCAATTCAAAGAGTTTTTGCCTATTATGCTACTTTTACTTAAATTCTTTTCATATTTTATGCAACCGTTATTCAGTGAAATATGGTGAGCATTTGAGTTGAACGATTTTATAGTTAAATTTGAATATTTGTGATCTTAATTTTTCATTGAATGAAATTTTGCATTTCACATTTTCGACGAGAGAGCCCACTTTGCATCATAAATTTCCTTCCTTTATTATGATCGTCTTTGATGATGCTCCCCGAGATTTGCAGCAACATTTTCAAACCGCAATCTTTCTAACTGTTTTGTTGCATTTTCAGTTTCAAATATATTCTTTACATCCTGAAAGAAATCTGTAAATTCTTGTCAAATTTCCAGGATGGTTTGGTTAGATCAGATACTGCTGTAGGGACACCAGATTACATTTCACCTGAGGTATCATCAAATATAATTTCAAATCTCATTATCGATTTGTTGAATGATGTACCTCCTATTTGTTGATTGATGATTGGTTTAAAATGTTGCATCCAGCTCTTCTGATTGAAATTGAGGAATTGAATGACCTTAAGTGATTTTTTAGGTATGTTGATGTTGATCAATGTTTACTATTTAGATGATAATCGGTATTGATTGTTCATTATAAGTCTATTAGTTAAATATTTTTGTGGATGGTTATGTACTGTCCTTTTTTCTGTTGTTTTATGCATTACTTGTATCTTTCAAATTAGGTATTGCAATCACAAGGGGGCGAAGGATGTTATGGTAAGGAGTGCGATTGGTGGTCAGTTGGTGTTTTTCTTTATGAAATGCTCGTAGGTGAGTATTGGGACTAACTTATGCTTACCAACTAGAAATGAATTTTATCAGCATTCTATGTTTCACACAGAATAATGATAAAATTCATTATTCGATAAAGTTCATCATTCGAATTTATTATTCATTATTAAATGACAAATGAAGTTGAAAATTATTTAAGCTCTTATTTTAATTAATTCAATAGTATAATATTTATCTTTACATTTTACTTTTTTCAGGTGAAACTCCATTCTATGCTGACTCTTTAGTTGGAACTTACAGTAAGTGTTTAATATTTAATATTTAATATTTAATTATTTTGTTATAATATTAAACTTAACGTTTTGATGTTTTAATTGTAAGTCATTATTATAGTGCATTTATGATGCTTTTTTTGCTTTCCTGGGCTTGATTTGTTACCCTAGGCCAGGGGCCGGTAAACTTTATGGCTGAAGGAGCCATGACAGCCTCATATTTATGATGTATTTTCATGAAAGCCTTTGCAATGTTTTATTTTGAATACGGCCAAATGTATGAATTTCTATGAGTAAGATCGACAATTTTAGAGTATGATAAACCTGTCTGAACGTATTATTTTCATAAGGCTGTTATAGTAAAGCTAACCAATTATATCTAAAACTCCCATTCCTGAGGCATTCAGAATCTTTATTAGTTAGATTCTAGTGACAGACATTCCTGAGGCATTGAGTTTTTTGTAACGCATGCCAACGGCCTCCCTTTGTAACAGCCTCACTTTCATTAAGTGTCTTTCGCTATGATTATTCTGCGAATAGGGAACCAGGTATATTCATCAAAAGAGCCATATCTGACCCGCAAGTGATAGCTTTACGACCATTTCCTTTTGTCGTGCGAAGTTATATAAACCCTTGATGAGTTTTATTATATCACCGTTCATGAAACCCAATTTTTATATATTGTTTGACTTTACTCATTTTACCCATTTGCTAATTAATAATATGGTATTAATTCCTATTTCTTAAACTTATTATTTATGTATATTTACTTTATCCTTTTGCAGGCAAAATCATGGACCATGAAAAATCTCTCCAGTTTCCTGATGATATTCAGATTTCACCCTCTGCAAAGACCCTCATTTGCGCTTTTCTCACAAATAGGTATTTACAACCCCCGGTTTTTGTATTAATTCGTATGTAATATCAGGGTGCTCCATCATGCTGTTTAATATAGATGTAATATCAGGGTGCTCCGTGATGCTGTTTAATATAGATGTAATATCAGGATATTTACAAAGAGGTATTTACAGCCCCCGGTTTTTGTAGTAATTCGTATGTAATATCAGGGTGCTCCATCATGCTGTTTAATATAGATGTTCCAGGCACTAAGATGGAAGACATTAGTATAATTTTTATTTTATTTTAAGTTTGCTGTTAAATGTTTTGCTTGCTGCGTCTTTTGTTTTCATTTTCCTTATTAATGAAATTCTTTTTGTGAATGCTTTTTCAAGGCATCACAGGCTTGGTAGGGCTGGAGTTGAAGAAATCAAAAAACACAGATTCTTTAAAAATGACTTATGGGATTGGCTCAACATTAGATCAAGTAGGTTTTTGGTAATCTACATGTAATTTCAAGGTTACAATAAGAGAAATTGAGTCGCACGCTTTGCTCTTTCTCATTTCCATTTGTGGTCAATGTCAATATGCTTTTTATGTATGGTTTGTGACTGATTTTTGTACCTTGTTTATAGCTTATTTTTGTAATTTGTTCATCATTTATTTTTATATCTTGTTCTATGCTTTTTCTTTATCCCTTGCCTATAATTCATTTTTCTATCTTGCTGTACATTTATTTTTATCCCTTATTTAATGTATAATTTGCATCCTCTTTATAATTTGTTTTATGCCTTTTTTTATAATCTGTTTAGAATTAGTTTTTATATCATGCTTATTATATATTTTTCTACATTGTTTATTATATATTGCTGTGCCTTGTTTATAATTTACATTTGCACCTCGTTTATTCTCTGTTGTTGTACCTTGTTTATAAATAAATTGTCAACGAGGTACAAAATAAATAATGAACAAAGCAGGAAACAGACAGGAAACAAACAAGGTAAAAAATAAATTAAAAACAATATAAAAAATGAATTAATGACAAAGTAAAAAATAATCTAAAAATACGGTAAAAAGTTAATTAAAAGCAAAATATGAAAATAAGCTATAAAAATAAACAAGGTACAAAAGTAAATTATAAACATCGCATGAAAATTAACCATAAACAACGTAGAAAAATAAATGATAACCGAGGTAGAAAATTATGTTTAAATCATGCTATTTATTATTTTTTGTCATGTTTGTAATTTATTTTTATGCCTTGTTTATAATTTTAGACCTTGTTCATTATTTATCTTTTAATTTGTTGGTAATTTATTTTCATATCTTGTTTGTAAGTTATATTTTTCCTTGTTTGTGGTTTTGTTATATCTTCTTTTTGATTTAATTTTATACTTAGTTTATATTTTTTGTTGCTCATTCATTTCATACGTTGTTGATTATTTTATCTTTTTATCTCATAAGTAGTAATTTTTATGCCTTACTTATAATTCATTTCTTTACTTTGTTTTGTAGTTTATTTTGTGCCTTGTTTGTAATAAATTTATTTTTGTCTTTATGGTAGGTTTGATATTTATGTTTTATATAAAATAAATTATAAATATGGCAAAAAAATTAAACTGCAAACATGGCCTCAAGACAAATCATCAACAAGGTAAAAAATAAACTATAAACAAGATATAATAATAAATTATAAACAAGGCACAAAAGTAACTTATGAAAAAGGCAAAAACTAAACTACTGTAAAGAAACAAAAATAAGTTTGAAAAAAGGTAAAAAGATGAATTATAAAAAGGCATAAAAATAAAGTTAAAAAGCAAGGCATAAGCATAATCTAGAAGAAACCATAAAAATAAACTATAAGCAAGGTTACAAAATAAATTACAACCAAGGTATAAAAATACATTATAGGCAAGGCACAAAAATAAATCACCAACAGGGCATTAAACATTTACTACAGACAAGATACAAATGTAAATTATAAACAAGGTAAAAAAATTCTAATCAAGGTATAAAAATAAATTACAAACAAGAAGCAAAAATATATTCCAACAAGGGTAAAAATAAATTATAAACAAAGCATAGAAATAAAGTACAAACAAGGGAAAAAATAGATTAAACCTCGTTTGTAATTTATTTTTCTAGCTTGTTTATGATTTAGTTTTATACCTTGCTTTTACTTTATTTTTTTATGCTTTATTTGTACTTGATTTCTCTGCCTTGTTTACACTTTTTCGTTCTTCATTTGTAGTTTTTGTTATATCTTGCTTATATTCTTTTTTCCATACCTTGTTTACATTGTTTTTTGCCTTGTTATAATTTGTATGCTTTGTTTCTAATTTCTTTATTGAAAATGTTTCCAATTTATTTTTATTTCTTGTTTATTGTTTATTTTCGTAGCTTGTTTAGTATTTGTTTTTCTACCTCGTTTATAATTTATTCTTCTACATTGTTTTTAATTAATTTGCATTCCTTGATTATTATTTATTTAGATTCCTCGCTTTTTAATTTTTTCTACCTTTTTATGATTTTTTATGCCTTGTTTATAATTTATCATTATTCCCTTGTTGATAGTAACTTGATATCCTTTTAGTGCTTTATTTTTTATCCTGTTTTGTATCTTTACTCACGTGCATAGATACATTGAAATTAGTAATTTTTTTCAAAAATAGATTTATTATTCTTTTTCTCCTAGCTGTTGCCCCTGTTGTTCCGGAATTGTCCGGTGATGATGATACATCTAATTTTGATGACATTCCAAACCCGGAATCAGGCGATGAAACATTTGAAGGAACTCAGGTCTGGGCTTAAAATTTGATGCTTTGAATTTTATATTTATTCTTGTCTGGGATTTTATAACTTTTTTAACTTGGGAATTATTGGAATAAATTAATGATTAATGTAACAATTTACTGTGTGGGTAATTCCATGCTTTATTGATTGACTATGTTTAGAACCAACGCTTTTCTTTTTTCAGGCATTTGCTGGGAATCAATTGCCATTTATAGGGTTTACTTTCTCAAAGGAACATCAGTAAGTTAACAGATGTTAAATTTACCCCTAGTCTTCAGGAAATTAATGCTGGTTCATAAAGGTATTTACATAGATATTGAAATCATCTCAAAAAAGTATATTAAAAGCGATTGCTCTATTTTCATCAAAAATGAAAATATTGCTTTCTTTAGATTTAGTGGTAAAATTTCTCTCTTTATTTGCGTCTTATTATATTCTAGAATATTTGCTGGAGGGGGAATCGGAAGGGTGAGTGGATTCTATTCCATTTTGTGTCACATTTTAATCAGAGACGAAGTAAAGTTTCCTTTCATTTTGAATCATTTGTTGACCTAAAAATTTGAGCTGTTATCCATCAAAAAGCTCAACTTAATTCACGATTGATTCAGTTTAACAGCAGATTAGAAACTACACAAGAATCGTTGCAGTGGTAGTCGTTGTTAGCAAATGAAAAGCTGCTGTATTGTTTATTGGTCATATTTTATCAGCTGTCATAAGTGTGCCATTGAAATAAGAGCATTGCAAATCAACTCAAATTGAACAGCTTGATATTCTCTGTATTGAAGAGTTGTGATACCTGCTTTGTTGAACTAAAAGTTTTATCGGATTGTAGTGCGATTTTTGGCTGATTTACTTAAATCAACTCACTTGTATAGTGGATATTGCTTTGTTGTTCTGAGTCTTTATTGATGTTTAGGCCCTCGTAAATCAAAGGATTTGTAGTTGAAATTTCTTGCTCGTATGTCACGCTATGAGTAAAATAGCTGATATGGGAATGTGAATAGTTGAAAAAGCAGAATTACAATTGAGAGTACCCCCTTGTATTTATGAAGTTGTGTAATGCATTAACATTGTAGATTTCATGCATTGTGTCAAGTTTATTAGAATTATGGAGAATCGTAATTAAAATGTTATGCAAAAATATTTCATAATCACGTATCTTTGCTGTGAGTTTCTGCAGCTGCGGGCTGTTAAGAGCTCTGTTTAAAAATCCTTTAGTATTTTTCTTGTCGTTGTTTAGCTTTGTATCTGCAGTTTGTATATTCTTTGTCTCAGGGATCTGGACACAGTAAGACTATGGAAAATGAGGTAAAATGACTCTCTGGTTTGAAATTCTGTTTCATTTTGATCTGTACTTCGCCGCATTATTTTGTGTCATTTTTCATATAGTTAGATTAGCACGAAAATTGTTTGATCGTGACAATTAATGTGTCATGGTGCTATACTCTTCCTATTTATAATGTGTTTTAGGTTTCAAGATTAGAGAAGAAATTAGCTGAAACTCAAGAAAATCTTCATGTGGAAATGACAGCAAAGGACGAACTTGAAAGTTCAAACAAATCTATAACAATTAAACTAGAAAAGATTACAGAAGAATTTGCAGAGGAGGTTGGAAAAATCTGCCCATTTGCTAATATATATATATTTATGCATGAAATTAATTGTTATTAGCTCCATGAGTATGTAAATTTTGTTAAATTTCTTTGCTAAAGAATCAAATAATGTTTTGTGGTTGCTGCTTATCGCTTGAAATTCATCTAATGACAGAACAGAGGATGAATTTTGAAAGATGTACCAGAATAATAGTCAAACATATTCCTTGAGTCTATGCTCCTAATGATGGCGACCGTATTGTGGCTTGAATCTCTATTAGGAAAATACTGAAGAAAGTTGCACGGTTGTATACGACTGGCTGCACGACATCAACTTCCTGCACTGCTTAGGTCATAATTTGTTTCTTCTTGGTGATAACATAAGTGCATTTTAAAAATGATAAATGAACTCTAGATTTTGAGCTAACAGTTTTGAATTTCAATATCAGATCTCTCAGTTTATTTTTATATTTCCCAGGTTGAGGCAAAGAAAAGGATTGAATCCGAAAACAGAGAATTAGAACGAGCTGCAGCTCTTTACAAACACGACATGAAGGAGGTGTGTACTTGCTCCTGCATTGGAGTATTTTTATCATGACGTCATTCATCACTCTGTTGCCTTTGCCTTTTCTCCTCTTTGGGATGCATGTTTTTTTTAATAAGAAAGTTGTCATTTTGCCTGAGCCTCAATTTTCTTAGTTTTTCCCGAAATGGAATCTGAGATTTTCTTAAATTGTTCTTAACTTTTACTGAAATAAACAGGCTAAACTGGGTTTCATTTTCGTTATTATTAATTTCGTTATTATACTCGTATTTAAATTCCATATTTAACATTTTGAATGCAATAATGACGTAGTAGCGATTTTTGGCCAACAAAATCACTTAATTTTGGAAATTGAGCCTTGTGAGTTTCTTAAGATTTTGCCCATTTGAGCCTAATTTTCTTCTAAATTTTTTTCTTATTCAAATCAAAAGGTTTGGAAGATAAATTAACCATTTTTTCAATATTTTCTTTTGTATTAAATTTGATCTATTTTTAATTCTTGTTATGCCATATTTTTATTTCAGCATTTCTATGATTTTTTCGTCAAGTGTTTGACGTCAAACTTTTTTTCACTAGAGCCAACGACGTGCTGAGTTTGAAGCTGATGCCAAACGGAAGTTGGAAGCGAAAGTGCAGGAGCTTCAGTCTCGTATTGATTTAGAGGTAGATTCAAGAGAGGAATTGACAAAATTACAGAGGAAGCTTCAAGCAAGCGAGAAAGAGGTTTGTTGTTAATCATGCATATTTGATGGAATATTTATGTATGGAAAATCATGAAGTGATGTGAAAATTGAGTTAGTCTCACGGTTTGCCTTCTTCTAATTTAGTTTTAGTTTTTGATATTCCATCAAGATCCCTCTTGAATTATGACTTTGCAATGTCGTACTTCATATAGTTTCTCTCCCTTTGTGGTTAGTAATTAAATGAAGGTTTCAAAAGAAGGCTTCAAAAGAAGGTTTCAAAAGAAGGCTTCAAAAGAAGGCTTCAAAAGAAGGCTTCAAAAGAAGGTTTCAAAAGAAGGTTTCATGAGTTTAGAAAGTACTCTTCACTGAATTTCTTTTGGCTTTGAACTAATTGAATGTTGACCCCGTTTTTATTGCAAGACCAATTGTGCAAGTATTATCTTATCCCACCCCTTTTCGTTTTATATTTGATAAAATTTAGTGATTTCTTTGAACTTGGATTGATCCATGAAAAGGTCAAAAGGTCAAAAAGTCAAAAGGTCAAAGAGTTTTAACGTTTTATTGTCAAGGCTTTATTGCATCTTCAAAAAATTTTTATAGTTTTTAATAGTGTTGACTTTTATGTTTATAATAAAAAATGCATATTAACTTATCATATTTTTATCATAGATTACAGATAGTAAAGACAAATTACGTAAAGAATCAGAAAGTAGCTTAAAACTAAAGAAAAGTGAAAGCGAGTTAAGGAAGTCATACGCTCTTTTGGAACAGTCTCATAATGAAATGAAGGAGAAATTCAAACTCATGTCAGAGCAAAAGGTAGGAACGTTGTTTCGTTATTTATTCGTAAGACCCCAAAATTTAGCTTTTGTACGTGTGTAGTAGAAATTATCTTCCTTCACAGTTACTGTTTGTCTTTTGTCAATATCCTTTTTTGATTGTTTAGGGGAATTTAGAAAAAGATCTTTTGCGAACTCAAGCCTCACTGGAAGCTGAAATAAATTCTGTGAAACACGCGAAAGACATGAGAAGAGAATTAGAAAAGCAAGTTGCCGGATTGAAGGAAGAAGTCGAACAAGGAAAGCTAAAATCAAAGCAAGATGCAGCAAAATTGCAGAGTCTTCAGGATGATTTAATTGAGCTCGAGAAAATAAAAGCTAATAAGGAATTTGAGTATAAACAATTGCTTCAAAAGTACGATAAAGAGCAGTCGGAATTCAAGGTAATTTCTCAACATTTTTTATGGTGTAATTTGTTTGTTCATTAAACAGGTTTTCTGTATTTTTAATTTGGTTTCAATTTCGGCCTAGCAAATTACACCCATCCTACCTCAAAAGTTTGCGTATTTTCTAAATACTTGTGCTTACATAAATTTGTGCATTTCATATCTTTATTTGTCAGTTTATTTCTTAGCTTTTTCTATCTTTAATTGCTTCATTTCTCATATGCCATCTCTCTCCTTATCTTCTGAATTCCAGTAGAAGACCTTTGACTTATTTTCTTTCACACATTTGAGATGATACTCAACTTGTGGTTTTGTGTTTTCAGGTAAAGCTGGCAAAATCGACTGAAGACAGAATGAAACTAACAGAAGTCAGAGACCACGGGAAGGATTGTATGTATTTTATTCAATTATTATTCTTTTAATAATCTAATAGTTTTCTCAAGTTTGTTGTTTTTGACGTCACACGTGACTAAAACAACTCCCGCATTCAATAAAACAGAAGTTTTTCATGCCTTTTAGCGAAAGATCTGGTTATTGAAAAAGAGGCTAGGACAAAAGCAGAAAGTAAAGCTGCCGACTTGGAAAGACAGCTGTCCGTTGCGTTGCTGGATTTGAAAAATGAGAAGCAAAAGCTAACAAGGATTGAAGAATCTTACAAAGTCTCACAATTAGAGGTTTGTGACATTAATTTGACATTTTGTCTTTCTGGTTTGTTCACTCATTTCCATTTTTTCCGTTTAGAATAGAGTATTTGGTATGTTTATGTTAGTAGTCACACAAGACACCAACTTCCTGAATATATTTAGTTATTCTCTTCAATTCAACTTGAGTACTTAGCCCATTACCCAGAACATTTTATCACTTCCCATTATTTGCCCGCTCATTCAGACTAGCTCTAGATTGACCCCTGTGTATTGGCATAAATTTCTCTCCCAAGGTCTTCACCTGATTGTCTCCTTTTCCTCATCCCATTTAATAACACAGACAGTTAAGTTCTTGTATTTATCATTTTAGGCTGAAAATCTTAGTCAGAATGTAGAAAAAGAAGTTGCAAGACGATCTCAATGTCAAGCAGAACTTACAAAAGCAAACGAGCAATTGACGTTGCTTGGGACAACTGAGAAACAATTGCAGAAGGTAATTGCTTATCTTTTTGCAGCTGAAACTTTTGGCAGTTGCTTTGATGCATGTGAAGATTTTGTTATCTACTTTGGTGCTTCATTGTCCATTTGGTAAAATAAGTGGAAATATTTCAGAAGTCTGTCATTTGTCTTTGGCCTACATCCCTTTCTTTGCATCTCACAACCTTCTTCTGGCTCTTTTCCTCCAATTGATGCATCCAATGAAGTTTTGAAAGTTGACTATGGCAGTTTTTGTGCTTTCATTTTAGGACCTTAAAAATGTCACAGAAGAGAAGAAGCAACTTGAAGATCAGTTATTGAAATTGAAGAGGTAAACTTATTGTCATTTTTCATTTTTCATTAATTCTCAGATTTGGTTGCGTTTTATGGTTGATAAAGTGATTGTTTAGTATTTTTACCTTATTTTCTTGCATTCTCTGTTACATGACGTTACTTCTTCGTTTCACATGACTAATATGCTGCATTGAAATTTAGCTGCATTGCCAAGTGTAATATCATGTGAATCATATTTAAGCAAAGTATATCTCCACACGAGCAATCCTGCTCACTGCTACGAACATTTAATTGTGAAAAACACTGCCTTTTGTTTAGTGCGTATGCTGTGGATGATTTGCAAATGAAGGAGCTTCAAGATCAGCTAGAAGCAGAGCAATATTTTGTGGTATTTAGTTATTTTTTCATGTTTTTATTTGTCAATTTTTCACACACTTTGAGATCCAGTGATTTTCATTTGAAATATTTTTCTCCTTGTAAATGCTCTACGTTTTTTGTCATTTTTGCTAAATACTAAAATGGTTAATTAGTTTACAAGTCTTTAATTTTCTTTATTTACTAGTAGCACTATATCACTGCAGCATTTATGAGCTTTTTGAAAAACAGTCGTATAGGTAGCCTTGGGACGAATTATGTGACTGTTTACAACTTCATTACATAGAAAATCTTTTAAGTGAAAGTTGTGTGTTACTCCTGGGACGCTTTGAAGTTTTTGCACTGAGTTTGTTCAAATCAAATGCAACATATGTGAGATATTTGGTATAAAGTGAAAGAGAACACTTTGAATCAATGGTTTAATTCTAGTTGAAGTGATTTTTTGTGATAAATATGATTAAAAAGCATTTAAATTAAAGTTAATTGTTGTGGCATTTTCTCAGACACTTTACAAAACGCAAGTGCGAGAATTGAAGGAGGATGTGGAGGAAGGAAATAAACACATTCAATCTCTTCAGACTGATTTGCAAATGTTGCAGGAAGATCGGTATGTTGCATGACCAAGAGTGATTGTTGCCTTCATAGGTTACCTTGTTTTTAGTGATTGCAAATGTTTGCTTATGATTACGTTTGATTTCCTTTGATGTCTAATCCTATATCATGTGTCGCGGTTGCTTGCAATCCCACATGTGGTAACTAATTTGAAACGCTCTTTTATGATGCATCTGATTCTCGTTGATTACTTATTATAACTTGGCCTTACTAATTCATGATTTTATGTGACTATTTGTTATTTCATTTGATCGGCTTGATTTCAGCGATGCACTTTCGGCGCAACTTGAACTTGCTATTGCTAAAAGTGAATCAGAGGAGCTTGCCAGACAGATTGCGGAGGAGCAGGTAAGTTTACCTTCAGTTTCTAATACCATCAACCATCTGTGATCGTTGTAGTTTTTGATGTATTAACTAGCTTACATGGTCCTATTTTTAATTTTTTGGCTTTCTTAGTAACGATCGTGTTTCCATCGTGTTTTTATTGTTTTGAAGATATCTGATTTGGAGAAGGAGAAAACGATGCTTGAATTAGAAGTAAAAGAATTGATTGCAAGACACAAAACAGATTTACAAGAGAAAACTAGTAAAGTCACGCAGGTTAGCATTCTTCACGTAACTGGTCTTTTTTTGCCCTCATGTCAGCTGATAACCACGTGCTTGTGCTGGCTGAACACTCTGGAAAACCATGCATTATTTTTGCCTCTATGCGATCAATTATTTGATCAAGTGGATATTCAGTTTGTGACGGATTTGCCTGAAATGGAATTCGATTTTTGATTTCAGCTCGAAGATCAAATCAAGCAAATTGAAGAGAGTAAAACAGGAAAAGATAAAGAGAAGGAAAGTTTGGAGGATCAAGTGAAGAAATTAATGGAAGGTAGTGTTGTGAAAAATTTGATTTTTAAAGATTTTGTCAAATTTTATCTATATTTGTGTGGTTAAGCATTTGTCTGTAGACCGTGTTGCTGTTGTTGTTGTTGTTGTTGTTTACAACTTGGCCACTCACCCCTATAGCAGAATTTCTCATGCTAAGATGATCCTTATCCTATTCAGATTTGTCAGTCGCTCAGAAAGGAACACAGAATGTTGATGGAGAAGTCGAAAAGCTGAGGAAGCAACTCGACAATGAAAGAACGTTGAAAACTCAAGCTGTAAATAAATTGGCTGAAATTATGAATCGGAAGGATAATTCCTCTGGGAAAAAGTCGTCGAACAAAGTCAGTGCTGAACTGAGAAAGAAAGAGAAGGAAAATCGAAACCTTCAGAAGCTCCTTAACCAGGTTTGCTTGAATTTCATTCCATTTGTCGATCTCACGTCAATGATCTATCACCTAGAAACACGTCAAATTCACCAGGAAAAGATGGTGAAATACCTAAGTATGTGCTGTATAGTGTGCGAAATTGCCGCCTAAAACAGGGGGCTGAAATGTTGGGCTTTGATGCTGTTTTGAATTCCTTATGATCTGTTTAAGTTATTTGAGAGTTTGGAATTATGAGTGTTTGCTTCTTTTGTAGTCAATGAGTGGGTGAGGAACATTAAACGATATATCGTTAGAGTTAGCAAATGTTTCAAGATAATATAAATCTATTTGTATTAGCATCACCCTTAACATGATATCTATTTGCTTTATTGATTGACTTCACTTTTTAGGAAAAAGAAAAATCAAATAAATTAGTAACAAAGAATCAACAATTAAACTACGACCTAACTCAGGTGAGTTTTCAGTTTTTCTCTCTCAATCAGCGTACTTTTTATATCCTTTATTACTTTACTGCTGGAATGGATTCATTTTTTAAAACAATGATCATATCAGTAGAAGAGAGGAAGCTTTGTGTGTTTGAAATGAAAGTTATTTTGTCACACTGAATCTGCCTTTCTAAATTTTGTCTTCTAACATAGTTTCCTATGTTGTACAAGAATTTTCGGCAAAGCTATACCTATTCTTTTTAAACTTTTAGAAATGTTTAACTGCTAAAATTTAGTCTCTGCTATGTGTTTTGATTTAAGTTTTCCAATAATCGTTGATTATTCTTAATACTCTCAAGTTATTAAAATTATCGGTTCAATTTTGTAGCAATATGCAAAAGTCGAAAAGACAGAGGTATTCAAGTCAAATTATTTCCATTTTAAAGTATTCTGTCTTGAATTAGTTCCTTCATCTCTTTGAGAAAGTTGAGTTTAAGAGAATTATTGGATCATGACTGTATGTATATTGGTTGTGATGACCACATGATTTAATGTTTTGATAACATGTTTTGTTTGTTTGATCTCGTGATTTGCATGATTGAATTCTTTTTGTTTCATTTCAGATGGAATCAGAATCGAAACAATGTGAAATAGAGACTTTGCAGGGTAAAGTTAAAGAGTTAACTGATGAATTGCAGCATCTTAAAACTATGCACCCCTTTGATGGAGACACCAGCTTTTCGTCGCAAATTCAGCGTAAGTTTCATGTATATTGATGTCTCTTTCAAAATCACTCAGTAGCAATGATTTGGTGATTAAGTAGTTGATTTCTGTAGTTGTTATTTTTGCGTTTGGCCATTGTTTTTATTGCTAAATTGAGATAAATAGATTGAGATAAATTGATATAAATAGAAGTTACTTATCTTCAATTACAAGGAAGGAAAATTTTGATTAAAATGCTAGTAGATCATTATTTATAATAAATATGGAGAATGGAATTTTCCACATGATCATCAAAGCTAAGTGTCATTTGGGAAAAGAATGTGTCGCTAAATGCCAAGTAAATGATTTTTCAAAGAACCTGATGTTTTCTTTTTGTGAGGAAGTGCTGATGAGCACAAAAGCAACATCATTGTTAGCTCATTGTTTTATTGCAATCTACTTCCTTCAGATGGGATGAAAACTGAAGGCTGGCTTTCCATTCCAAATCGACAGAACATTAAAAAATATGGATGGAAAAAACAAGTAAGTTTCCTTCAACACATTGAACAATTTTCGTGTTTGATAGTAAATTAGTTTTTTAACGTTTTACTTTATAAGTTACTTTTGTATATCTGCATCCTGTCATTATTCCCAGTTTGTTATTAAGATTTTGTTCAATTTAAAGATTCAATCAATAGACTTTGCTCACACTTTGTATCACTGAATATCTTTCGTTGTAAAACCCTTGGAAGAGTCAAAGGCTCTTATCTCATTGTTACTGTCATTAATCAGTACCAGATTTCTGAGCCAACCGAAGTATATCTTGCGAGCTGATATCAGTCGCTATTTGTATTAAGTTCTTATTCAAATGATTTAATGCATGCGAGATATGATTTTTTTGGTTTTTTAGACACTTAACTCCTCTATTGGGCTATGTTCCATGCAAGTGTCAATTCTTTTTTTCAGTATGTCGTCATCAGCAGTCGCAAGCTTTTTTTCTACAATTCTGAAACTGACAAACAAGCTTCAACACCATCTATGATATTAGATATTAGGTAATTATTTATTTCATACCTACCATTTTATATGTTATATATATATATATATATATATATATATATATATTATCATATTGTCACTTCCCTGTAAATCTTCATACATTCTCCTCTGAGACAAGCGTAACTCTAAGTCTTTATCTAATGATTTTTAAACCATTATCCTCTCTTTAGCTTTATTTTTTTTCTCGTCTTTCTTCCTTTCTTTGGTATCTTTAAAGTAATGTCCTAGTTCTCCTATCATGTACTTCTATCTGCCTGATGTGCACTTTTCACTTGCTTCATTTTTCAATTAGTCTAATGCAGACTTTTGACTTTTCATACACGATTAACGTTACCACCCATATATTACAATCTTCCCCCCATCAGATATTAAAAAGCCCCCTATTCTTACGTCCCAACCCTCCCTTAAATTGTTAGTAAGTTCAAGGCCTCTCAGGATATTTTACAGCTTCTTTGTGCCTCCCTTCATTACACCATTAATATTAATAATTTTTATCTATCGTTTTTGTTCATAAACCAAATGTTTTTTATTAATTTGCTTTCTTGTGTCGATCACAACTTTGCTTTTTTTAGCAAACTATTCCACGTGAGATCAGTCACTCAGGGTGACGTCATTAGAGCAGACGCAAAAGATATTCCTAAAATATTCCAGGTAGAAGCAGTCGAGCATTTATTTTATGATAGAAAGTTGCTTTTGTACTAAATGAAATTAAATTGGAAATACTTAATGGCATAATAGAATTGATGATGAAAGTTTTAAAGTAGAAAGTTATCTATGCTGAACTTATGAATTATCCAGCAAAGTATCAAAAAATTCATTGTATCATGAGGTGTATTGATTTGATATTTCTGTAATTCATGACTTTTGTATAAATAGATGAGAACTTGAAACAGGATGGATACTAAAACGTGAAGAGAAAATTTGAAATATATCATAAAGAAATGAGCCCAAAGAATTTGCATGAATGAATTGTTGCTTAAAAGATCCGCTCACATATTTAGATTTTATTGTTGAAATTGAGCAGTTTTTAATTTAATTCACACTTTCCCTTTCCTAATCATTTACTCAATCTTGATTATAGATACTATATGCGAATGAAGGCGAGGCCATCAACCCAGAAGATAAGGAAGAGCTGCAACCAAATGAGGTATATTCAAAATGGGCTAATTTCATGAATTCAACCGCAAGATGTCGCTTTTGTTTTTTCTTTTTGTGGCCATTGCTGCAAGATCGAACCTAAATGTTTTCGCTTCATTTTCTGTTGCATGCTGTGCTGTTTTTGTCAATATTTCTGTTCCGTGAGTTCCTTCTTTGATGTCCCTGTTTGTATGTGCCATCGTGGCATATCAATGTTCAATTGTTGAATGAAGCACTGAAGAATTAGTGACTTCAACTTATCAAGAGTGTTCTGTATATGTTATAACACGTTGTTCAATTGCATCATCATCAACATCATCATCTCCGTAGGATAAAGGGATTGCAATTGATTACCTTGGACATAAATTTTATGTAATGCATTACCATATGCCTACGAACTGTGAAGTCTGTCCCAAACAGCTATGGAATATGTTCAAACCACCAACTGCTTTGGAATGTAGAAGTAAGCTTATTCTTGTTTTCAATTGGCTGTGTATATCCTAATCCCAGAATCTAACTCTCAGTTTATAAAGTCTCTTTTTATTGTAAATTGTCAGTTTCTTGAATACTTGTCAAATAATGAACTTTTGTGATGAAACTGAATTAATTATTTGTTAAATATTAATTAATTTATTGTTTATTAAACATTTCAATCATAGGATGTCATATTAAGTGTCATAAAGATCACGTGGATATGGAAGAGCATGTAATTGGTCAATGTAAAGGTGAAATATTTTTCATATTAAGTATGAACTGTATAGAATGTAAATAAATGTTTCCAAAATGTTCCCATCCATAGACCATTTGGTTTGACTTATCCCGCTTTTTTGTTTCTTATCTTGATTCATCCTTCATAAAAATGTGACTTCATTTCTAGTGAATGTTGATCTGACAACTGCAAAGGAACTTTTAGTGTTAGCAAGTAGCCCTGAAGAGCAGAAAGAATGGGTCTCTGGATTGAGTAGTAAGATCGTACGCAAAACGCCACAACAGAAGAAGAGCTCACCAAAGTATGCCCAATTTCATGAATTTCTTGTTTTGCAAAATCATTTGGCCTACCCACAGAAATGTCTTTATATTCAGTACTTGTTATGCACGATCTCCTCATGGCAATTAAATGGTGACGCATTCTGATGGCTTTTCTAGTTCCTTCAGTTTTACCCTTTGATCCAGCAATATCAGGTCATAATGAGCTTATAATTGAGGTGTTGCATCCCCCTTTTGCAATCATTCGTCTTATTTCTCCTATTGATATCATCACATGGCTTCCCATTCGCTCCTTTAGGAAATCTAGGAAGCAGTTTTAACCATTGTATCAGAATTTGGTTTTACTCATGCTTTGAATGAGTTGAATGCTGTTTTGTTAATTTTCTTATCATCAAATGTTTATGTGATCAATCAAGAAAAATATTATTTTGTAGTTATGTTTCATTGTAGTGATCTTTACTTGTGCTCTACTCTGTGCAATTACATTCTACTGTCCTTTATTATCCCCTAAAATTAATTTATTATTCCCTACAATGTCGAATTGTGCTCTTCTTTTCCGTCATTTCTATCGTGCTATGATATCTCCTTTTCCTTGAATTCCCGCGCATAATGCGCAGCAATTATTTTCTTTGATATTTGTTGATTTGCAACGTTTTTCATGTTTTGTTTAGGACACATTTGCCGTCCCCAGGCTCAAATGTCACTCGCAGTGAATCGTCAATGACGAATAATCGACATCCCGACAGAATTCCCCAGAGATCACAGTCGGTTCATTCAGCGCATCTTTCTAAAAGAGAATAATTACACGGTAGGCTGCTTTGGGCATTGTTGACAATATTCTAGTAAATTTTTAACCATTATTTATCATATTATAAGTATTGCTTCCTTAAATGATAATGTAATTTCAATTATTTCACCATCTCCGACCATTTTCCATCTTCGCATAGTTTTTCATCAAAGTTAGCCATTCTTTCACATGAAACTTTCTCATTTTAATAACTCTTCCCATGCATAGTATATTTCCTTCTCCTGTCTCTTCTCTCTGGTAACTATGTTTACTTAGTTAAACCTTTAATATAAGCTTCAAAGTAGCTTTATTTTGAAGTTCATATTTCTGATTTTACTCTATGGAAAGTAAACAATAATTTCGTTCTTTCACAGCAGCTAGTAATCCTGTAATCGGTGTTGATGCTATGACTCGATAATTCAGTTCTCAAAGCCTCAGTTTAGCTTAGCTTTAGTCATCCTTAAACAAGGGTCTTATAACGAACTCAAACCCTGGCATTTTTACACATTATTTTTCAACAGCTTTCCACAATTTTTTTCAATGTCGATTCGTCATATTTAGTTTTAATTTTGCCCGTTTTGTGAAGATTCGGTTTTTTCCCGTAGATAATATCTCAATCTATCGACATAACATTACGAATGAAATCCAAATGACATCCAAATGAAATCCAAGTGAAGATAGCTACGGTTTCGGATTATTTTTCTATAGTATCCTTTCGATGAAAAGACAATTGGAAACTTTTCCTTTTATGGCAATTTTTTATGTGATTAATTATATATATGATTGTGATGCACGTGACAGCTTAATCACGTGTCTAGAGAGCACACTGCTGAATTGTTTTTGGTTGAAATGGAGGCTGCCGCAAGCACAGATTTCTCGCAGGCGATTTCAGGAACAGTTCACTGTTGCCATGTTGTTATGGGGAATCCATTCTGCCATATAAACAGTGACAGGAACAAAACTGTTACCTAATTGGGGATATCCAGCCCTTGCCCCTTTTATGTACATGCAGCATAGAGTATGTTCCAATGTAGATTTATTTGGTGGGGAATCTTTACTGTATAGCATTCGTCGCATCTTAGTAAGTGTTATCAGGGTTGTGGGGCTTTTTGAAGCAAACGCTATTTCTGTACCAATTATCCTTCTTGGTGTTTTGAAAGTTTCTGAATTTCGACATGAAAACAGGTTTTATGTAATTCCGTGCTTGGTTTTAATGAATACCTCCTTCGTAGTAGTATGGCAATAAAGTAGTAGCAAGAATCACATTTATCTCCATGGTTTCTGTTGAGTTTTAGGAAAAATTATAAGTTTATTTATTCTGGCGATATCAAGTTCATATTCATTTATCAACCCCATGCCTTTTAAAGTTTTACAATTTCGATCTTATTTCAGAAACTTTCATCTCACCCTTAGTTGACAATATCGATTTTTTTTCTTCCGCACCGTTTGTGTTAGCTTTCAAATCACTTGCAAGGATTATCATCCCAACTCATTTATGGCCTATTTCTCTGCAATCGATCATTTTCTACTCCCTTCACCAAACCTCAAAACCCAAAGACATTAAGGGAGTAGTACTCACGTTGACCTCCCATGAATTACTTCGCAGTACCTTTGAATTCCTCGCAGTGCCACAACCAGAATGCACTGCAGCGTTTGACGTTACCTTTGTGTATGATTTGTCCTTGCAGGTTGTGCTTACATTTTATTATTTATCGCTTCTACGACGACGCTTTTATAAAGAACCTTTTATATGATTTAGAATTTACTCCGTCTCACATAATGATTCGTGATTTTATAGCAATTTTCGAAGGGCGCTGTATTGGGTAATTGGGGACAAACGTGGGGCTATGAGGCCAAATGGCATTCTGTGGGGACATATACATTGTTGATACAAATAGGTATTGGGGACAAGGGATCATGTAGCAGTAGTTTTCGTTGAGTTTTCAAAAACTTTGAAAATTTTCCAATTTCGTTTCATGTTTGTAATTTAATATGCTCCTGCAGTTTATGCAAAGCTCTGTATCCAAGATTTTATCATATTTAGTACTTGTTCTCACTTTTGACAGACTGTTTTTCAGATTTCTCATTACCTAGCGTTAAATGTGGTAGCAGAGATCATGTGACCTTAGTCCATCAATTCTGTTCATTGTTTTTTAAGAATATGATGAGTCGTTGAATCTGCTTGTTGAATAGCTCATATTAATTATGCTAATTTATGAAGTATTCCTGCAGAATATTTCGATAGATGTTATTAATGTACTTCAAATTCGATACGAAATTATTGTTAGTATTCGCTCCTATGTCGTTTAGGTGATTCTGTAATTCACAAGTAAGCTGACAATTGTTCTAGAGGGTATTCCCTATTGAAGCAGAGGGTATCCCCTGTTGAATTATTTATTTTAGGTCAAGGTTCATAGTCATTTTTTGTTGCTGTATACATTTTAATCCATGCTGACAAAACTCTCCTCCTCAGCTGACTGTCCTTATATCAGACGTCACGTATTTTAGTTCAAGCTGATAGAGTTTTCTTCATTGTAGCATTTCTTGTATTCTTATTTTATAAAATGTAAACTTCATAAAAAATGCTCGTTTTAATTTGTCAGTTTTCTTTAATTTTACATTTGGTATCGCACCAATTCCAAGCTCTCTCAAAGTTCCTTTTGACATTTCACCATTGGTCGTTGCAGTCTCGTATTGGTTTGCATTTACCTCGTTCCTAATGGCGCAATTCTTTTGCAAGGTCCTCTTTCTTTAACCGTTTCACATGTTCCAAGAACCGTACACAATTTTCATTCCCATATACTCTTGCAATATCCTCTGGAATGGCGCCTGCGTTGTCCTCTATGTCAATTGATGCGTTGTATCGTATAAGCAACTGCAAGCAATCCAGGTTGCCATGCTCCGCTGCGATGTGCGCAGGTGTCAGCCCAGACCTCGTCTTACTGTTTGGATCTGCACCGTGATATAGCAACATTCGAACGCACTTCAATTTGCCTATGAATAATTCATTTTAATTCGCTTATATTTCATTTGAATTCAAAGTGTTCAAAACATCTATTTCCAATACAAACATATTCTGTTTTCACAGGCTCCCATATAAGGATGTGCTCCTCCTGATTCTCAGACTGGTAAGGGGCCATTCACATATTACGTCAGGAAAGGGAAGTGGGGGGTCTTTTGATTTTTGTCACAAAGTGTAACAAGGAGTGGGGGTTGTTTTTGGAGTGTGATTTTGCATTTTTAAACGACTTGATATTTAGCACATTTGACCTCAAAATAGCAATTCTGGACTTTTTTTAGAACATATTTGGCTCCACGTCTTGGAATAACCTGGCAATTCCATGTTGATATCATTTTGACCATTTTCACTGTCATTTTCACTGTGACATTTTTTGATTTTGTGACATTATTTTGAAAGCAAGAAAACCATCCTATTGAAATTCATTATATTAGGTCACATATTGGGGGGTGCGTGGGTGCTTTTGAATTTGTAACAAAATGTGACAGGGGGTGGGTTGGTGTCTAAAAATGCCCAGATTAGTGTGACGTAATATGGCCTCTAAAGATCCCTAAAGTCCCTCTAGTAAGCAGGAGATGGAATACTATTTCATCTCAAATTGTACACTAGAGGAACTTTGGGGACTCATTAGTTTTAACATAAAATTATTTGCACTTTAAAGAGTTGACTGAGATTTTGAAATATTTCACCTGACTCTACAGCAACATGTAAAGGAGTTTTTCTACCGTATGTCCAATCCTCACTGTCAACATCATATTGCCCTTGAAGTAGCAATGTTTCCAAGAGTTCATGGTTTCCCAACGAAGCAGCTTCGTGTAGCTCTGTTGGATCTTCCATGCTTGCGGACTTTCTCCTGTCACTCAAGTCAAATTTTTACATGTATTCCTACAATGTGCTTTGTAGTGCTCTAAATTAGAATGCAGAACACGGAGATTGCTTCTTCGGAGTCGGCCGTTTTCTAGACTTCTTTTCTAGATTTCTATTGCAAGAAAATGGAAAGCCTTTACCTACCACAATAGAACACATTTTGCTTCCTTTGCAAAATAAAGCTCCTCTTTTAATAATGCAAGTGTTTTTGAGGGAACTTCTTTGGTGTATATTTACAGTACAAAACGGTTCAATTTTGCTATTCTACTTTTTTTTATAAGAAAACCATAATTTTGCCTGAGCCTCAATTTTCTTAACTTTTCCCGAAATTGAGCCTGAGATTTTGCCAAATTTTTCTTAACTTTTTCTAAAATAAGCTGGTTTAAAAGGGCTAAGTTTTCTTTGTTTATCTTATGTACTCGAATTTTAATTCTGTGTTTAACATTTTGAATGCAATAATGACGAAATATCGATTTTGGCAAATAAAACATTTAATTTTTGACATTGAGCCTCGTGATTTTCTTACGATTTTGACCATTTGACTCGTATTTTCCTATAAAAAAAAACCTGTATTTGAATTCATTATTTGGAGGCCGTTGCAACTTCTATCGAATATTCACATTCTGGTATTTAGCTACCGCAAATTATCGATTAATTTTAAAACAAAAATTTTTATGTGGGCGCTTATTTGGACTGGGCACTTATTCGGACCTGGGAAGTTATTAAGAAAAGGAAGAACAGATACCTAAACATACATCATCTTTCTAAGGAATAGATTGAAATATAACATTTCAATCCGTGAATCAATAGATCTTCATCGTCCTCCGTATCGTCATCAAACCTGGGCGCTTATTTGAGCATGGGCGCTTATTGGAGTCCCGGGCGTTTAATCGATAATATACGGTATGTTATTTTGCGGCTCATAAATGCTGGATCTTTTATTAAAGATTACATGGATGAAACAAGTGACGTAGCAATTACACTACGTATGGCGCCAAAATCTTTTGATCTTAAAAGTACGATTTTAATAACCGTGAAGTACACATTGTCTTACATTTTAGCGCGAATAACAATATCATTTTCTAGCTACTAAGAAGAAAATATCGCTATTGTTCTTATCTAGGTTACCTGCAGTGGGAAGATTGATGAATACGTAGTCATAAATATTTAGATTGCACCTAGACAGTAAAATTAAAGATTTAAATTCACAGGATCCTGAAAACATGCACGACTTTTAGACTATAAATTACGCAAAACAGCTTACTTTCTTAAGCTTATTTGACTTTTGTCAAGAAAACTTCAGATCGCATCTAAGTCTTTTCTGTTCTTTGGAAATATCGGCTGCCAACATCTGGGAATTTGAATGTGCGATTTTGATCAATGCATTTCCAAAAACAAGTGTCTCTCCTGTATAAATAGCTGCAGGTGTCTAACATAACATTTTTGTATTGCTTCAGGTAATTTATTTAGATTGCATGTGGTCGCTAACATGTGGAATGAAAACAATTATGTGGAGATCAGCTTTTGTAGTTGTCATTATGGAGGTTCGTAGCACTTATTACTGTCTTTAATTTTAATCAGAATTGTCCAAAATTCTAAGCAAGTTTTCCTAGCTTGTGCTAATTGCTATATCTGAAAAACAGAAATTATCAATGATTTACATTACTTCAAAGCAGTAACCATTAATTACTTCTTGATCGAAAAGGAAAGCACATTCATTTCATTTTCCAATTTTCAGATATTTTCTTCACTTTGTGTAAGGTTTAACTTTTACTTGTGAATATATTTTTATTGTACTTATAGGTATATTGTAATTAGTTTTTATAAATTAACAGGGCAGTTCGTAAATCAGACTTCTGTAACTTTACCCTGTATAAAGAATTTAAAATGAAAATGAAATGAAATTTGAAATTCAATGCTAGATAAGTTACTCATAGCTTAAGATCCCATATATTTAAAATATTTCAAGGTCATTGCAAGTACTGCCACCAACGCTCTTGCAGCATGGCTGACTTTTAACCAGCTTTCTTGCAAATTTGAAAATATTTGGGGGTGTGACACCCCTCTATCAGCACATCCCTTGGAGGACTCGTACTTTTGCGCCCTCCTGATTTTGAATCAAATCACAACTCATTGTTTCCCTGTGATGATTTATGATAATTATGCAGTCTTGCGACACTTCGAAGATCTTCAACGAAAGCAGGGCGGGAGGCAAATTGTCTTTTTCAAACTCACTATTACGTTTTGAGAAATATTGGTAAGTGAATCTTCAATGAATTATGCACTTTGCTGCGCTCAAGCATATTTTTCTCATGTATCGTGTATTTCATTTGCTTGGTGTCGACAGAGCTTATTACAAGCTTTGAAAACCTGCAGCTTGCTAACCTCTGATGTCGTACAAAAGGATGAGCAGTCGCTGGTCAGTTTGCTATTGTTTTAAAACAATTGATGGGCAGATCACCGAAGAAAGCAGCTCATGTTTGCTTTATTGTTGTCAATTGGGTAGTTTCTAGGAATATTTGTTTTGGCCATTGTTAAGTTAGCGTTTACTGTTTGCTCCAAACATGGGTCTTGCCTCAAATGCAATTCCTCTTTAATGAAGGCTTACTTGTAGTATCGTTGCATCGCTCTTTTTTATACTTTTGCTGCGTGCAAGTTCTTGGAGTTCTTAGTCGCTAATTACCAATTACTGTGTTGTGTTAAATCAATGCCTCCCATATCAACAATTGTGGTTTTATTGTTGTTGCATAGCGAGTAACTCATTCGTCTTGCTGTATAATGAGTTCGTGGTAGACTGGTATCTGGTTGCAACAGCTTTCAGCTAACCCTTAATATTAGGCTAATTTTAAGTTTGCGTTTATGAATTTAAGAAATAGGTAATACCTCCAAGTTTCCTTATGGCCAAGTCAAGCGTCTAGTTAAATTTGATTTTCCTTATCAGTCTTATGAGTTTGATTTGGCGCATTTTGAATGTAGGCTTTTAGACCGAGGTATCAATACCATCTTTGGTGGCTAGTCTTGTTTTGAAGTTTTTTCGCAATCAAATAGAGAAACACATTTATGGAGAGTTGACATGACCTCAGCATTGTGACTTATAGCAGCAAATATTTAGATGGAAATGACTTTGCGACTCCTTTTAATCAAACTTGCTGAAACTTGTTTGATGACATATGCTCTAATCAGTTGTAGTGGATATCTGAGCAAGCTATGCCAGCAGGACAGGATTGACTCCTTATCTTGTTAAATGACATTAAAGACTTCATAATAACCTGGATTTTATTACTAGATGAACAGTATTTTATTTATCCTTAAATCACTGTTGCCTTGCAAGTCCCCCTGTGTACATATTTTTTTACAAAAGCCAGTACATAAGCAACCTAGTACTAGAAAGCCTAAAATTTAAGAAACTTTTAGAAATACAAGGAAAGAGCTAAGAAACCTTTGATAAATGGCACATTGAAATCATTACCTGGTTCAATGTAAAGCTGTACCAAAGCCACGTAAATATGACATTGCTTTAGAATTTAACTCATACTGACACATTTTGTTTGTTATAGGACAAATAGTTTGCTACACTCACCTTTAGTTTACACTTTCACAGCAATATAGTTTGCTAAATTAAGAAACTTTTTAGAAATTCTTAAAATAAACTAGGAACTAACATGTGGTCAAAAATTAAGAAACTTTAAGTTCTAGGCCTTGAGCAATGTTTCTTATAAAAAATATTTAATCTGTCATTTGAATTCATGCCATGGTCAGTATTCTAGATATGAAGTTTGATAGTGATGAAATGGAATGCAGAAATCCCTTAAGAATTTAGTATGCTCCTCTTCCCTAAATTTTCACAATGAATAATTCACAATTTTCATATTCACAATGCAGCTGCAGTTTAAGAAAAACATCAATATCTAAAAATTGGATTAAACTTTTAGATGTAAACACTTTTTTACTGTATATGGGTTATTCAATGAGTTCTATACATTCTTTTTAGTTAAACATTAAATTCAGGGCCTATTACTTGTGTGTTTAAAAACAAAAGAGTATTTGTAATATGTCCTCAAATAGAAATGAAAGGAAAGCTTCAAATTTGATTGATAATTATGACAGATTTAGTACTATGCAAGTGTTTTGTGAATGAAATGAAGTCACAGGCAGGTCTATTCAATTTTAATTTTTGCATGTGGAATAATAATCATTTTTGTATCTTGTGAAGAGACAG
Source organism: Cassiopea andromeda (assembly GCA_018155075.1). Lineage (NCBI taxonomy): Eukaryota > Metazoa > Cnidaria > Scyphozoa > Rhizostomeae > Cassiopeidae > Cassiopea > Cassiopea andromeda. The sequence continues at coordinate 127,430 of WIPJ01001730.1, forward strand.
AACTCTTCTCTTTGACATTTAGGAGGTCTGCAGGTTCATTTTTTGTTTCAATCAAAAAATGTGAAAAATAAAAGTCTAGAGACTATGTGGACTGTGAAGAACATGCCTTTGAATTACTTAAATTGATATTTAATAGTTTTATTCAATTTCAGTTTGGGAATTGGTGGTATTTTCAATAGTTCTACCACAAGTTTTTCCATATGGTATTAGAGATTTTTAATGATTTTTAGGTTTACTTTAAGTAGGTAGCCCCCCAGTATTGAACAAGTTTTACTTGATTTTTTGTTGTATGGCCCAGTGAAAGACTTATCACAATTTATATTATTGCTGTCACAATATGGTCCTATTTTTAAAGCAGTGTGTGGTGTTGCAAGTAGTTGTGATCCCTGAAGTGGCTTTTATTGTTAACTTGTCTCTCATTATTTCATTTGAATAGTACTGAATCCCTTCTGAATAGTCTGATTCTTTCATTGGTTTTTGGCTTTCCATGTGACAATAACTTCAAATTTGTTACCTATAGCACTGAAGAGGGTATTTTTCTTTCATTTCATTTTTTCTCATTTATTCTATGTAGATTTGTTTGGAGGCTATTGGAGACTTTTCCAAATCAACTTTTAGTAAATAGTATTATGCTGGATGATTTTGTAAAATATTTTACCACAATATGTATCTACTTTTTCCATTCTAATTCTTTAAATCATGTTATAATTTTAAATCTCCATCAATCCTGATCACCCTAAGTAACAAGCATTACAACTTGCATCACTAGCACTTCTTCTAATCTTTTTGCTGTCCCAATAGAACACAATGCACCTTTTTGGTGAAGTCCCCAGTCCCCATTTGCTACCAATGGGTGTGACTTGCAATAGCGACTGTTGGAGAGTGAATTGCCTTACTTTAGTTTTGAAATTACCACCTAGGCACGCCTACTCCAAACACGCCCTGTTGTTTGAGTTCAATTGATGCTAATTGTGTTCACATTTCCATAGCCTCTACACAATTGCCCTAATCTGTAAAACATCATTTCAGTATGTCAGCCGAATCTCTGAGGCCATCACAATGGGGAAGATTATTATGGCAAATGCGAATGAATAAGCCCCTGCGTTGCATTTAGTCTTTATCCGCCATATTTAACTTTCTTTGTTCTTGCTTTGCAGTAGGTCCATTTGAGTTCATATTTGTCATTTCAAAGCTTTTGCAACCTTTAAGGAACCGAGATGCTTGACTATTCTTTTGCGTTTTACGGAATTGCGAATTTGCACAATTCCAATTCAAAGATCTTCTATTATGTCATAGAGGAAGATATTTCCTTGATGATAATATGAAGGATATTAAGTTAATTACCTTTTGCACCTTTTATGGATCGTTGACTTACGTGGCCGTATTCCGTTAAAGGCCAAAGCCATGAACCTGTTGTTTGCCGAGGCATAAGCCAAGGTTAAGCTGTTGTTGTATGGGACAATTTGTTTACAACTTGTGTCAGTTGTGGCACTAGTTTCAGACCGATTATTTCTTGTAACATGCCAGTTATGTGTTGTCCATCATAGAGAGTCTTTTTCTCGCAGCGGTTATATGAAGTAGCATCGCAGAATCTGGTAGAATTCTGTTGTACTTTGCAATTTCTAGCATTTTTTTGTAGCCTTTGCAACTTGTAGCATAAATTTTTGCGCATTTGGCACAAGCGGCGGGAATTTTCTCTCCTGGTGAAGCAAAAGAGTTATTAAATCAGGTAAAGATCTTTGTTGCATGAGACGCCCCTCACAAAACCGATGTTCAATTCTTTTTATGCCATTGGGACCAGTTTCCGTGAAAAATTGTTCCGTGTAACTTTAGTTTTGCTTTGAATTTCATTTAGGATTTTTTCTGATACGTCTGTTGAACCCTGTGTTTTGATCTACCACTGCGCATAGGAGATCTATCAATTAAGTTTGGAAAATCGAGTTTATCACAAAGATAGATGGGTAAGACATTGGCGCGTGTGTTCCAAGCATTGTCTTAACTGACGTAGGTTGGGGGTACGACTACGCCTACGTCCCCCAAGCATTTATGGTACTGAAGGAGTCCCTCAGAGGTTTTCAAGAGATGCGTTGTTTTGTACCATATAGCATCACAACTTAAGACTGTGCCCCAGTCTCACTGAATTCTTAGTGGCCGGAGTGTCGTAGCTACGTCGCTGTTTCCAAGAGATATGTCTTAGTACTGTGATTTATGCTTGTGGACTAGGCATTAAGTATATGTAAATAAGAACGATGTTTTGTTGAATAACTAAGTTCACATAACACACCTTGTTTTATAGACGTTATTTACTTGCCATCAGACTTTTTTATCAGCTGACATTCAGTATAAGTGCTGGCGCGTGTTCACAAAGCCAAAATATTTTTATAGTTGTTAAAGTATAACAATAGATATTGATGTTGTGAATTTTTTAAAATGTCTGTTTGAGCTAACGAATACTAATTCAAAATATTGCACAATCATATTGATTGTATTGCCTATGTGCCTACTGCAATATTGAAAACCTATCTGCAATATTGAATGCCAAATATTGAATGCCAAATATTGAAGGCCTATGTGCAATATTGAATGCCAAATATTGAAGGCCTATGTGCAATATTGAATATAGTGACTGCAGTGCTCTGAATTTTTTTTTATTCGATTTTACTTCCGTTTCCCCCAACTCGTTGCGGCTTGGAGGGTGCCTCTACGAGGACTTTAGTTCTGGCACGAGCATTTAGGACGGGATGACGTCAACAATGTGCTGCAGCGGGCCTCGAACTTAGGATCGCGTTGGTCTGAGTCGAGTACGTCACCGCTAGGCCACGGCTGCTCATGACTGCGGTCCTCTGAATGATGGTGATCAATTGTGATAACCATCAATTCATTCATTGAGGAAATCTCTTGCAAAATCCATTACGTCACCTCCTCCAATGCTCTTCAAACTTTGTCTGATGATCTTTGATTTGCATTCTGTTCCGTGTTTTGCTCGCTTTTTGCCATAGCTTCAGTTTGACGCAATCTATGTGCTAAAACTAAACCTCTCTATGATGCAAATCTTGCGTTATTGCGGAGTTAGCTGACTGCTAATCAATTACTACGTATCATCAATCCAGGCTCATTAGCTCTGTTGGAACTTATTAGTACATTAGGACTTCGTTCAGACATGACTTTATTCGTACATGGCTTGTTTACGTATGACTTTGTTATCAAATGACTTTGTTCATACATGACTTTGTTCATACATGACTTTATTCGTGCATGACTTTGTTAGAACTTGACTTTGTTAGTACATGACGTTTTTACTGTATGATTTTGTTAGTACATGGCTTTGTTAAGAAATAACTTTATCATTCAATGACTTTTTTAGCACCTGACTCTGATAAGACGTAGCTTGGATGTACCTTGAAAGAGGGACATGCAGAGATGCACTTTACAACTGAAATTGTTTTTTGAATATGGTGTCAGAGAATGCTGTAGTTGATAATGGCCTTATATAGTCAATAAGAATGTGATCACATCTGAGTATTAGGTCATAGCTGGGCATTAATGCAATGTTAATACGCTGAATTTTGCATCATAATTAGCCTTGCTCAACTTGCATACGATCAATACGGAAGGATTAACATGTGATCATTTCTTCGGCCTCCGCTCCTTCAAGGTGGCAAAGCCATTTACTAATTATGTTTTTCCTTATGGCTCGTGCTTCTCAGTTCACGCCGTTTATTAAAGGGATCAGATTCTGATTTCTTTAAGGAGATCATATTTTTGTGGATTGTAGAAAGGACAAAACAGTACTTATATCGATTTTGAGAGTCAATAGTTCGACGTAATCATCATAGACATCTTTTAGCGTTTTGTCAGCCAGATGATTACATCTTATTATTCTCCCTTTGTTCTCTTACTTCTTTGATTGCCTTTTACAACTTATTAAGTAGATGCCTTTGCCAACGCGTAAACGAAGCGCATTGGTCTATTATGGATTATGCTGAATAGTTCCAGAAGCAAAATTATTGAGAGCATCTGTATTTCGTGTTGTCGTAATTTTTAATTAGGTTACGAGCACAGGTTTCGATTTAAGTATTCGTAACCACAGCGGGACTGCAAAAACCAGATTATGAAATGGTGGCATACAATTTTTGTTATCGGTTAAAGATGAAACAGTATCCATAAATATGATTGCTGTGAATTATGTGGCTTTGACGGCATCAGCGTGAATGAAATTGTTTTTAATTATTGAGTACCTGAATTTCTCTCGTTGTTGTTGAAGTGACATCAAGCTGCAGGTGTATGCAAATGAACATCCCTAGAGCAGAGTTGTTATGAAGCATACTTCATTGCTACCATTGTCTAGTGCAACAGCATGCATCGTATTTATAGGTTTTCACTTTTTCGGAGATTGTACTTCTCTCACTGCCTAATTGTAAGGTAAAATTTTTCATCATATTCATATGTTGATGACTTATTTACAGGACGTGTGTTTGCAACGATTTTTAGCTTAGTACAGTGAGTGTTATGAGAACCCATTCTAGAGTTATATTTGAATGGTGTGCACATGAGTGGTTTCTGGCACTTCATAAAAAACAAATAGCTAATTAAGACTATTTCAACTGGTATTTATGTTGTAAACCATTTTGGCTCCGAATAAGATGGAAATTGCCATGCATGAAGCGGGCAGGCGTTGAATTACTCTCCTTATGTGGTATGACATCTGTTTATTTCAGTATCTGCATTGCTTTTACGGCAGTCTGCCGAGCTAGTATCGCAGCGCTTTTTGTGCGACTTCTCTTATTGAAATCATTGAAAATAATTTACTGCTGTCATTCAAGATGTCACTGTAAATTCCTATGAGAATTGCAGGCAGCGAACAGGAAATAGATGCCGTCTGTTTATGCATTGCTGTAACTTAATTAATCTGAACAGTAGTTTTAAAATGTGAGGGATTTCAGTATGGGATGAAATTGGGAATATCAAAGTTTTGAATACCCCAAGTTGTGGAAGTCGTGAATAATTGAATAGTCAAACAACAGGTATGGCTTCTATCGTATTGAACGAGTGTCTTTCCTTTATTGACTTAATTTAATCATTTTGTCTCAAAAGGAAAGACTGCCCTTTAACTTGTTTTGATCGTCTTCTCTTATTAACGCCCAGGTCATTAATTTTGGAAACGCTTGAAGGTAGACATCACAATCCAACGTGGCTTGAAGATCAATCATGGGGAAACAGAACAGTAAGCTGAAGCCAGAAGTTCTCGATGACCTGAAACAGCACACCGAATTTAATGAGCATGAATTACAAGAATGGTATAAAGGTAATTTTTCTATTCATCCATTTACTCATCCATTCTTTGATTACTTATTATGTGTTTTGTTTTCACTTGTTGCATTATTTTTGACTGAACAGGTAAATATTTCAAAAACTAACCCATCGGAAACAGATTTAGTGTCAATTGTTTTGATGGACGTTATGAAGGAGCTTCTCTTCTAAGTGACAGGCGTTTGCCATCTTATCATTCAATGCAGTGACGTTGCAGGTAGGCCAAATCAGTCCTTATTGTGTCTGGATTGCGAGTGATGCGAATTTTGTGGAAATATGCAACACATCATGTTTTTGCTGCCTTTTTTGTACTGTTTAAGTTATGGCTAAACGCACAGCTTTGCAAGACCACCGATTTGTTTTTGCGCAGTTGCACTGCAATACTTGTATACTATTGCTATCTGTCTTGGTCAGAGTTGGCCCAAACCAGTTTTTGATTGTCCCAGTGCCCTTAAAATTTCACAGCCTACATTCATACTTTTGAGCAAGCTCAGACTTCTTTGTGGGCGTACCATTGGTTTTGTGGCACTTCGTAATTGCACCATCAACATTAGCTTTTACAGCAATGCAACTCAAGTCGATTAGATGCATGGTATTTCTAATAACCCTATTCCTTAGCTTTCCTCTTCAGATTTTTACGTCGCTTTCTCAACATCTTAATTTTGTGCACCATTTTTATTGACGATGATGTCACATAATTAGCTGAATACCAGGGTATATTCGAAGCAATTCATTTGATTTCATTACGGCATATCTTTTTTCACCCTAATTCATCATAATCCTTTACGTAATTCATCGATGCTTGCTTTCTGTCAGACACTATTCTACAAATTCACTTTCAGCAGTGATCAAAACTATTTTAATTTCAAAATATAGTTCAATTCTGGCCCATGGCAAGCAACCAACCATAGGCTATTTTGTCTTCGTCTTTGGTTGTTAATTACTTAAAGTCAGCTGGTCCTGAGTTCTGTTCTCAATCATTTTTTTCCTTTTAATGAAATTCTCCATAGTAATAATTTCCCCATGATTTTTATGATCATTCTCCTTAGCCTTCCTTAATTTCTTGTATTAGATTGTAATTTTAATTCAGTTCTTGCGTTCATGATTGCACGATGTTTTCACCTTATCGTTCCAGAGTCCTCATTCATCTTGCCACTAATGGTCACAATTTCATCTATGTGTCATAAAGTTTTGGTAGAGCTAGAGTTGATCACAATTGTCATTAATAAAAGACATAGTCTATAATCAGATCATTTATCACTTTGTTTTATCATCCTTTATTAATGTTTTGAATTTCTAGCACGAGCAAAGTCAATAATTTCCTCCTCTTTGTTTACGGCGTTTTAATCCAAGATTTTTCTTTTGAAAGCTCATTGCAGACTGCGTCATTAGAAATGGACATCTGGTCGAATCTACGTTCAATTCTACAATAAACCCTTCAAGCAATATTACACAATTTTACTCTCCTGATCCATGACATTTAAGATTCTCAGTTCCTTCTCTTCATGGTATTTGTTCCCATGTGGCCTATTCCTTTAATCTACTTGTCATTCTTCACACCACGTTTACATTAAAAGTAACTGCATTTCAACTATGAGACGTTTTTGTACAAAATTCGCGCTCAACGTGACATGCATGTTTTCATATTTCAAAATGCACAGCAAGCCCTAAACCGTGAAGAGTTTCAAGATAATCTGAGAGATTGATGCTTAGAATTTTTGTGTTCTGTTGTTGATCTTCATTCCTTGAGATTGTGTACATGCATTATGCAAGTTTTCTGAAATTTTCTAGCAATTTTTGGACGAATTATTAAATGCGTTTTGAAGCCATGAAGTTCATTATCATTGAAGCACATGATCTGGCTGCGCAGTGGATCATGAATAGGATAGTTATCTGTTGATTGACTTAGGGATTGGCGCTTTGTCTTTAAGCTCACAATTTTGTTAACTTTGTTTTTTTCGTGAAGCCGCATACACATGTTATAATGTAAACAAGTTCTTGGTCAAGAAAAAGCAAAGGGTTTTTGTATTATCATCCGACAGGATAGTTTGACAAAAGACCGACATGCACGAATTTTTTTCATTTGTAATCTTTGCTGCTGGAATTGTTTTTAATGACGTCATCTAATCCAAAACATGAGGTAAATTCATTAGACGAACGTTGAATGCAGTCAATTTTCATAAAAGATTCATTAATCAAATGGAGCGGCATTCAGTCAAGTCATCAGCCTCAAGGCGTAATGAAAGTTTCCTGCCCTGCACCATCTCGCCCTTCGCTGTTTTTCAGCAATTTTTTTGGCTTGAGAACAGCAGAAGTTTTCAACACATATTTTTTAGTTAATGTGCTCTTATTTGAATGGAAACCAAGTAATATCAGTTGGGTGTCTTAACGTGGACTGATTTAATTAACTCATTCTTTTGCTAGAGTTGATGAGATTATTGGAGCAACGTAGAACTGTTTTGTTGAATTACATTATTAGTCATCAAAGCTGAATAATTTTAGCGTACATCAATGATTCTAAGGCAAACCAGCCACAAACTCAATTACATGCCCGTCAGAATATATAGTGGATTCAAGTGTATTGCATGTAGAATGGATAATCTGGCGGTTTTTGTCGAGAGAATTTTAGTAAAAGATGTAGTAAACATATTTCTCCAATATCGTTAATTATTAACAAGATTAAATGTCAAATGATAGACTATTTAGGCGTTCTTATAGTGTTTGAACAGTTGGGCCAACACTCCATCAAACAGAATAAGATCTCCTGCGGAAGTAGCAGTGATGAAGGAACGCTCTTTAAGATAATTTTTATTTTGATGTGGATGTGAGTAAAATTACTATCCTAACAGTAGGATCTTTCAGCCATATCTTAAATGTTACTGTTAAGCATCATATAGTATGCTATCTCTATAATGTCATGCAATGCCTCATTGATCCTGAGTATTTTTGTACAGTTTGAAGTTAGAGGACGCCATGAAAGCAGTTTTGCTTTCTTGTCCATTTCAGGATTTCTGAAAGACTGTCCAGATGGTACGTTGACTGTTGAAGAATTTAAAAAGATCTACGGAAATTTCTTTCCTTACGGTGACGCTGCAAAATTTGCGGAACACGTTTTCCGAACATTTGATCAAAATGGAGATGGCAGGATCGATTTTCGGGAATTTATTTGTGCTTTGTCAGTTACGAGCAGGGGCACATTGGAACAGAAGCTCAAATGGGCATTTTCAATGTACGACCTCGATGGCAATGGGTATGATTTTATGTCCATAATTTCTTCATTTCAAATACTCTTTCTTTCAACAAAATTTTTATGTGTTCCACACCTGAGAAGTAATTCCTGTTTTAGTAGCTTGCGTTATGCTTTGATTTTTTTCAAATGTTTGTTTGTTTTGTCTTTACAACTAATTTTCCATTTATCCAATTATTTATACTGATAATGAGCATATATGTTTTCGCGCCCCAAACTAATCCTTTACATTATCATCCAGATACATATCACGTGATGAAATGCTAGAGATTGTTCGCGCCATTTACAAAATGGTAGGAAACGTTGTGAAAATGCCCGAAGATGAAAGTACTCCCGAGAAAAGGGTCGACAAGATATTCAGACAAATGGATAAAAACGTTGATGGCAAGTTGTCGGTTGCAGAATTCATAGAGGGTGCAAAAAGTGATCCTTCAATCGTCAAGCTGTTACAATGTGACCCGGCTGGTAGTAAATGAACAACAGTAAATGGTTAGAAAAGTATCGAAAATATTCTCCACAACTTCAAGCTACAGACAGTTTTATTTATAGCAAATTACTATTTGTTACTTCAGGACGAAAAGAAGTTAAATACACTAACGTTCATTGCTTTTACTTTCGTCAACAAGGTCATTTTTGAATCTTTTTTCTTACACCGTTATGGGTTTTTTGTACAACTTCTGTGTTAGCTAAATATCAAGATATATATACGTAACTATACATATATAACATGTTGAATCTAGTTTCTGATTGCATTCGATTTAGCCTCGTCTGTTCTAGTATTCTCTTTACTTTTTACACAATTCGCTAGATTTTCATTGCTCTGCTCCAAACCTGTAGATATAAGGAATTTATGGCAGGAGCTATTTTAAGGAATTTTCCAAGACTATGCTATGATAGAGCCTGACCACAACCCACTTAAGCTTTTCCTGTGACCACACCCTTCCAGCAATCCAAAATGTCATATGGAGCCTTTCGTTGTTTGACGTCACATTGTAGTGCATGTTGTTCTGTTCTAGAAATTTACATAGAACATATACAAACCAAGGCTTAGAAAGACTTCTGCGAAATTTGAAAGTGAGAAAGTTAACCACAATGTTTGATTTCCAAGACTTTCTCAAGATTTCTAAGACCACAAAATGTGGCCAAGACCACTCTAGAGTTCGGCCTTGGTTTATAGGTTAGATAGACAGGAATAGATAGCTAGATAACTTGGTGGGTGAGTGGATGGTTAGGTGGTTAGGAGGATGGATTGAAGGATGCTTGGATGGAAGAATAGATGGATGAATAGATGGACAATTAGACCAGCAGGGAAAGATGTCGAGAAAGATTGAGAGAGAGAGAGAGAGAGAGAGAGAGAGACAGGCAAGCAAGCACTCAATGGAATAAGAAGACAGACTCATAGAAAATGACAGGAATAGGCCGCTTGTGCTTTACATTGCGTGCTTGGGCAATTGTTTTTCCTACGTCGTAGCTAGCTTGCTCTTTTCCATCTATTTGAGACATTATTATAAATAAGGTCTTAGAACCAGGGTTGCCATTTGGGATTATTCGGTCTCAGATTTCACGAAACTGGGACTATGGAATCAATCAAATCAAATTTATTTACAGTAGGCTGAACAGCAGCAACTTAGGAGCTAATTTAAGCCTACTTTACAACGAAATAAATATAATTAAACATGCAATCCTATTACAAGTTGAAGACTTAAGTTAAAATCTACATACGAAATACAGAAATACGAAAGAATTTTAAATTTTTTTGTTTCACACCAAACATTTATAGTGTAAGCTTTATTCTAGTTTCTACTAGATAAATCCAACCTGAGCCACATATCACCTACATTAATGACAGTTACATTCTTCTGCTTTCCAATTCTTTATTCGTGCTTAACGTGATTCAGGTTTATACCCATTGCTTCGTTTCTAGAGACAGTTCAAGCCATAACTTTTCGCCAAGAAAAGAGATGCTTTTTTCCCCAAAAATGTTAGTTCAGAGTCTTAGAAACTTGATAGGGTGTTCATTTCTAAAAGCATACTTGTTGTTTTTGGAAACAAATATTTCTTTCATAAATGTTGGGTTGAGGCTATGTTGTGTCTTAAATTTCTCAATCATTAGAAGTTGAATATTTCTGACATAATTTTCATTTCAATATTAGTGCTCTTTGTATTGCTGAAAAACATTAGGTGGCATTTCTCCGCATTGACCATCATGGAATTATCCCGAAACGAGTTAGATAAAATAGCGGTGTCTCTCTCTAAGTTTCTGATAATCTCCTCATTTTTATAATCACTTACATAAATAGTTGTATCATCTACATTGTTGCAGATAATGCTATTTGACACAAACATGAATAGATCGTTAATGTAAATATTAAGTAGCAGTGGACCTAGAAAAGATCCTTGAGGAATTCCATGATTAATACTCCTCCATTCAATGTACGAAACATTCATTTCGACTCGTTGTTTTCGGTCCCTGGGATAGCCTTTCATGTATTTTAATGCCTGTCTGGTGAATCCGTATGCATCTAGTTCAGCTATTATTAGATCCTGATTTCAACAGTCAAACGCTTTGGAGGGGCTATAAATACAGCCCCTGTAACTCGCCGGGACTTAGCAACCTGCTTAGACTCTTCGCCAGCATTGTATATGCTATTTGATGAGTAAATTATGGAAACTGAGAAACCTTGAAAAGTACGGTTTGGGTTACACAGCATTTTCTTGAAGTCAACATTATTACGAAGCTGATGTCGTTTTAGGGAACGTTGAATGTACGTTTGTGCCCGAGTCGCCCTTGCGTCGCAAAATGCGGCTATTTACATCTTGCCGAATGCAGCTATTAAATTCCGTGCGACCAAAGTGCGCCATTTGTCCCAAGCCTGCGTTGTAAATTTGGCAATCACTGTTTTGAACTGGAAATGCTGCTATTGTTTGGTTTTATTGTTTTCCTAGTTTAAGTCTAACACCTCTTTTGAAGGGCGTTCTTTAGGTTACTTTTCCTCAAGGAAATTTCCTTTGATCCCAACATAATGTCTGTTATTCCTTGTGGGATTTCAAGGCATTTTATTGAAATGAGAAATAACGTAAACATTTCACTTCAAGTCTGAGAGGTGGTAGTGGAAGGACAAGATGGCTCTCGGCTAATTTGGATAAATATTCTTTTGCCGATGTTAAAGGTGGGTTTTGTATATGTTCACTCTTTCTCATAAATGGTTACTGCAGTTTAAGCTTCTACTGAGTGCTTTGGATCCTGAAAAACATTAAAGTGCCTTTCCACGCCATTTTAAAGAAATTACTTCGTACGCAAAGGAGAGTTCGCTTTCAAAATGCACCCAGCAGCCGCGATGGTTGGATGGGTGTGATAGCCACGCCTAATTGTAACCAAGGGGATTTTTTTACGTTATCTAAAGTGTGACTAGTCACATAGCTAATGCAAATATTCCGTTTCTTTACAATTAGACGTGACTAACGGCCTTTTTTAACATACAAACTCGGAGGGCAAATGCCCCCTAGTTTTCGAAATTGCCCCCCTAATAAACGATCAACTGAGTGATTCTCTTGAAAACGAAATTCTAGGGGATGTTATCTCTCACAAAGAAATTATTCCTTTTTTCAAAACCTTTACATTAGAACTGAAGAAATTGCTTTTGAATAAATCAACTCTGGCTCAAATTGTGGCTGTAAGTGGTACATATGAAATATGGGGATGTCTTACAAGCAATCTTGAGGAACGTCTCTTGTTTGCTGCTAATGGCAGCATGATGTTGGGAGATACGTTTTAAGCCAAGGTACAAAGCACTACACCAAAAATTTTCCTCCTTTCTTTTCCTTGTTACAGCAACTAGAGACATTAAACTTCTTGCTACTAGAATTTATAAGTGGTCTTCGCTTAGACTCTGATTGGCACACATTTGCTTTTATCATATACTTGAATTTCCTATAAGAAAATGAGATTGATGCTATTAAAAGCATCTTTAAAGAGATTTTTCACAAAAAGTGCTCCCAGTCCTCAAATATTATCTTGATTTTTGAAGTAGTATGTTCCCTTTCTAGGGATTTTTCCCCCTAGTAAATGTTTCTTAAAAAATGCTATGGTGATTAATGCTTATTGTAGTGCCATGAAGGAAACAATGGCATGTTCTGCATTCTCTACAATGCTGGAAAATGCCTCTTTGTAAATACCATTATATTAGCATTGGAAAGCTTCAATTTATTTTGAAGAATATGTAGAAGACAATAGCAAGGCACCAGATGAACAACATTTAAAGTTAAGTTTAAACACACCGGTACACAACAGCAATTTACCGACGAATTGCATGATTTGTCCAAAATTCAGAGGATATGTTGAAGAAAGTTTTATGACATCCTATTTTGTTGGTTATGAATTTTACTACATTTATAGGAATAATGGAATGATTTTGCAGAAAAACAGTTACTAATACCTTGCCTCATATTGATACCATTATGTAAATTCTCCATTTTCTTCTTTTAGGTAAATTTCGACTTAAATTTTATGGGCGGGTAAGGTCTTTCAGTTCGGCGGGCAATGCCCTCATGTCCGCTCTTGGCTTCGTGGCTGGTGCCCAGGAATAGCGTGAGCACCAGCCACCACAGACTGGGAGGCTAAGCGTATGACGTACAATCCTCGCCAAAGTGCAACTTATGTACGTCGATGATCTTCCAACTGGCATGCAGTTGCAACATGCTAAAGGACCAGTCATTTAATGCTGGATAGGGGACCAGAAGGTACTTTCCTTGGTACCAAAAGATCATTCAAAAAGCATGTAACAGGAAAAATTTCCATTTTGAAACCCATGCCCCCTTTTGTAACGGCTTGTCATATTCGAGCTGATGCCCCCTTTTTGTTACGTAACGTTCTAGCATGAGCCCCATGGATGGTGTTAGTGGGGGCTTGGGATCTGTAGTCCCCAGGATTTTAGCGAGCCCCCTGCCAGCACATAAATTTCTATGCACTTTCGGCACTTTTATAATATCCATGGCGTTTTCATGGCGTTTTTCTTTTAGCCTATTAGCGAATACGAAAGGCATCCCTGTTAAAATTCTTTGACACCGCTCACTATCGGCATTTTGATAGAACTACCCCCCCAGCATATTCTCTGGAATCACCCCTGTCCCCCCAAAACCAGCCTCTATCTATGTGCATAATATAACTTGATGCATGAACGTCATAATTTTCTCAATCAACTACATAATACACAAGGATTTAAAGTGAAACTGAACAAAGGCTTTTTTATATATTGACTTCTATTTTGTATTTATTGCAGATTACTTTTGTATATTTGTGTATGTTTATTTTTGAAAATGTATTAGCAGTTTTTTAAGTAATATATCGTATTTTATTTTTGCATTTTACTACTGAGTATATCAGGGGCGGATACAGAAAAATATTAGGCCGTCTTACCATATGCCAATTAGCCACGCCTTTCTGACCAAGCCCTTTTTATTGTACAAGTTTTCTGAAGAAATATTCATCACTTGGAGCCAAATACAATCAAGCCTTCTGATTGAGAGTGTAACTATCCTCCAATTTAGCCCAAAGGCTGCATATATTTTTTTAAAGTGTTCTTTGATATTCTCTTGACTTGATAAATATAAAATGGACAAGATTTATGATACATGGCTTCAAAAATATTTCAATAGTGTACTTGGGTACTTAATTTAATAGATTTAAAAAGGACCAATATTGATTATGCTTAGCTGCATATATAATGAAATAGTGTCTTTGGTACTCTCTTGACTTGATAAATATAAAAAGGATAAGATTAATGAAGCGTGGATGCAAAATATTTTACCGGTGTTCAATATAAAAAAATTATGCATAGGGATGTGAAGGGGAATGAAACCACTACAGGTAGGTTTACTGCATGAGTCAAGTAAAAGCTAATTTGTTGGCAATGGCAACTTAACCAAATAGCTTTTAATACACCAAAAAGGTATGGCTAACGATATATTTATATCGAGCAAAATATGCTTGTGCAATTTGCGTTCATCAGAATAGACATATGGAAGATATTGCTAAAAACCTGACCGTCTTCAGTAAGTCTTGTATGACGGTCTGTATTCGCCCCTGGAATATATTGTAAAAATGGAGGGCCTCGTGCAAGCCAGCTTCAGCTGAAGGTCCACCCTCCCAAATTATATGAAGATGAACATTATATAAAAATGAAAATTATATGAAAATGAAAATGAATTAAAAATGAAAATTATATGAAAATGAAAATTAATTAAAAATGAAAATTATATGAGAAAGAAATGAAATGTATTCGACAAATATTCCCAATTAGTTTTCAAATACACGTGTTTTTTCTTCTACTGGCAAAATTCAGCCCCTTTTTCCCCCCTGAAATTTTTGAAAAACCGCCACAGCTCATTCTGCCTTTTTTCTCCAGTCAAAAGAAGTAATGAGTATACACTTTTTTCATAAGAATAAAGTTTATAAGAAAATTAAGGCTCAGAATCGCTGAAATTTAAGAATAATTTAAGAGTAATGCAACACGTGGGATTTTGTTGTATTTGAGTTGTAGTGCTGTTTATAGATTAACTTTTTCACTATCGATGCAATATTTGTTACTCTGTTCCACTTTTATTTTGCTTTATGATAAAGTAAGATATCAATAAAGATGTGAATATAATCCTTTAATTCTCAGGCGTAGTTACACCTTTGATATTTAAGAATAATTTAAGAATAATCAAAGGCTTAAAACCGTAAAGATTTAAGGATATTGAGACTCAGCAAAGATTAGCAAAAACATATCCTTATATAAAAGCGTGTATAGATAGCTATTTTCCTGTGGGGGTTTTCTTTAAATAAGGTATGCTGCAAATGTGCTTCACTCGAAAAAGACCCTTGGGGGCTTATTCAAGGGGGGCTTATTTGCAAAAATGATTTCGTAGGTGGGGGCTTGTTTGAGGAATTCCGGTGGACGGTTATGTCTTCGTTAATACTTGTTTTTCTTATGAGAAAAAAGTTTATAGGAAAATGAGGCTCAAATGGCCAAAAAATCTTAAGAAAATCTTAAGAAAATCACGAGGCTCAACTTCCAAATTTAGTGTTTTTATTGGTCAAACATTGATATTTCGTCGTTATTGCATTCAAAATGTTGAAGATGGATATCAGTTTCAAGTATACAATATTATTAACGAAAGTGTAAAACCACTCTAGCCAGTTTTTTTCAGTAAACATTCAGAAAAATTTAAGAAAATCTTAGGCTCAAGTTTCGGGAAATGTTAAGAAAATTGAGGCTCAGGCAAAATGATGGTTTTCTTATAAAAAAAACGTATACTTCTGGTAGTGTCGAAACAAATAAAAAGAAATTTGATTCAAGATCAAGATCATGTTTTTCGTAGTGGCTGTCTTACTAAAGGTTATAAGTCAGCTGCATTTCCCAAAAGGACGGCATACTCTTTGGCATCAAATAGTTGGAAGGCCCATGATTGCAGATGTTTGAAGATTTAACCACCCATTTCCAAGATTACAAAGTGTTAAAAAAGGATAAGTAAAGAAAATATATTGGCTTTGTCTTAGTATGTAACGGAAAATGCACTACCTCTATACCAAGTTTGGTAGCATTACTTTCAAGTGCCAAATAAGCCGGGGCGTGGGTGGGTCCTAATAGACAGGAGGTCCTAATAACCAAGGGGTCGGAAAAATTCCGACATTTAACAAACGGGGGAAACGTGGGTCGGAATTGGAGAAACGACTTCAAATAATTCTAAAGCGATGGAAAGGACAAAAAAGTTTGAGCAAACAAAAAACAAACGTGAAGCTAAATATATACAGAATGACGTCATGTTGCCTAGAAAAGTGGGCTTGAATAGTACTAACAAAGAAAGGAAATAAAATGAGAAGTTGTAAAACACTTTATTTGCTTTAAAATTAAAAAAAGGTGGTCCTAGTAAGGTCCGAGGGATTGGATAAGAAAACGAAAAATTAATAAGCTAATAGGGCGTTTATTAGGCAGCTGAGAGTACAACAACAGGAGCATAACAGCTACAAAAAGTATTACGAAAGGGCTAAATTAACATCAACCTAAGTAAAAAGCAAAACAAACAGGAGCAATAATGTCAGGGAGCAGAACTGCCTTAGGGTCTTTGAGAAACAAATATCCATATTAACAAGTAAGCAAGCCAATAGGGTCCCCATACTGTCTATTGAATATTTACCCCCTTCTATAACAAGCCCCAGAATTTATCCTTATACCCTCCCCCCATTACTATCACAACACTGTGATCACACCATATATCTCATTGGATCTCACGACATCGTAATGATCCATTGGACACAGCAAGCCAATCAAATTGAAAGGTTTTGGAATGCCTTACTGTGATTGGTTAGAGGTAGACTTTACTACCTTGGCTAATCACAAGCTCCAATGATCAGCGGCAATCATTCGCGGCAAATATTTGCGGCAATCCAGTTGCGACAAGGAACCGAAATGTTATCGATTACCTCGAATTTTAGGCACTTCCAGACTTCAGATAATCATTTCGTCCCAGATAAATATTTTTGAGTCTTTCTTTTAGCATGTTGGATTATCTTCACACGAATTTTGAGCTACGAAACCAACTTTCCAAATCGGATAATGAAATAAGAATGTTGAATTGTCAACGGATGCAAGATGGACGATCACATACGCAAGTTAGAACTTCATAGTCGTGTTGCGAAATTACAACTGTTGAATGGTCACCTTATGCAAGTTGGACGACCAGCTGCATAGGCTGGAACTTCAAAGTCGGATTGTGAAGTAAAGAATGCTGAATTGTTACTGCACACAAGTTGGAGGACAGCTTGGTTCTTGGTTAGTTGGATGTTGGCGAGGATTGTACGCCATAAAGCGAGCCATTAGCGCGCCATTTCAATGGAGTAAGCGACTTGACTGGTTTACTTTAAAGCAGATTAGTTGAGTTGCATCAAACATCGAGCAGGAAAAACGATTTTGAGTTCAACTCAACTAGCATGCTTCAAACAGGGTATTTGCCAGGGTTGCTGCAATGGGTGGTGGCCTGAATTTCCCACGGGAGGGGGGCTGACAATTCTGACGAGGAGGCAAAAATGTGATTTTCAGGGTACTATAAATGCCACAGCACGAAAAAGCGGCAACATTCTTTTCGTGCTGTGGTAAAGTTCTGTAATATCAACAGACTATTTACAATACATGCCAATGTCTCTGAACAAATGCTTTTCACATTTCAATGGGGTACTTACACGTTCTGATGGGGGCTATAGCGCCCTGGCCCTCCCGTAGCGCCACCCCTGGTTCATAGTAAATCTGGAAATTAGGCCATTGTTAAGAACAATAAGGGAAAGCCAAGACAAAGTGTTTGTTCCATTTGTTGTCAGTAAATGTGAGCTTTATCATTTTGCATAATGTTATAGCAAGCTCGTGTGCATTAGGGAGATGTCACTTTTAAGGCTGTGTACAGGGGTGGAAGAGTTTTTGAGACAAATGAGAAGGTTTATTTACCCCATTCACTATATTCAATACTATTTGAAACCCCAATTTGAAATGTTGGGACAATTTCATACCCCCAACAGCATTGTAATTAATGTCATTCAATTTGGCTCTAAAGCTTGGGGGTGTAAACAATGCAATCTGGATATGAAACATGGACATAGTAACTGAGAAGTTACAGGGGGCACATGCCCCCACTTTTCATCAATTTGTATACAAAGGGCCCCCTTATAGGGGCACTTTATAGTTGTACTTTATTACATGTGAGGGTGCCCCCTGAATGCATGTGCCCCCACCTTTTGACTACTTCCTATGTCTTTGATATGAAAGAAAGGAAAGTAAAAACAACTGGAATCACAGAAACAAAAAGAATACTCACTGAGTATTTGAGATAAATTTTTGCTCGCAAGTATTTATTTTGAAGAAGTAAGCACTTTTGTACATATTTTCTTGGAAAAAGTAAGCACTTTGCACTTAGCATGTAAATAATATTTATAGCAGGAAGCTATTTTGATACCCCATACTGATTTAGCAAAATGATTTGGTAACCCAATGAAACATGTCAAAAAATATGAAATCTCTCCAAAAATTCTTCCACACCTGTACCCAGTACTTAAAATGAGAGCTCCTTTACCTATTTATTATGCTTCATGTTTTTTACCTATTTTTGAAAGTATGTGAAATGGGGGTCAGGGGAGTATTTTTGTCTACCAATCAGGGAACATTCTGGGCTTTTGATTTAAGGATTGAGTATGAACCCTGTTGAATGCCAGCCAAATCTGTACAAAGGCTACAGTGGATTGACTATCTTCCGATTTCAGTAGGAAGTGTACAATGAAAGAAATAACAAAGTGTGATAAGATAAATGGCATGAATTAACAAGGAATTACATATATAGCAAGCATGTGTCCTGGCTTTCCCTAAAATACTCCCCTTGAAAAAGAAGTAAGGTAAACATTCTCTCCTAGAAGTAGAAAAGAAGAGAACTTGGGGGCATGTTCCTAGTTCCCCATTGTGACACCATTCCCTACAACATCCATCAAATCATCCTCTCAGTCCAGGATATTGCTGCCAGGAGTTCATAGGGACTGGAATCACCCACAAGATCACTAAGTCCTCTATATTTGCAGCTAAGTTTTTGAAGATTTCTGTGCACCGTCAACAAATTCATGGCTTGCAATTCCAGATTTCTTTACATTTTCAGCCAATCTGAAAGGCATGATCTGTGAAATTGTTGCTTTGCTCGCTGCCTGCATTTTGGCAACACATACCCCTTGCATATCTTCCTCCCCATCATCTATGTTCTTTTCTAACTTCAATAGATACCTAGCAAGAGCTGCTAAACAGAATTTTTATTGAATTACTTTATCAGGTATACCAAAACATGTCAGTAGGGATTAGGCAAGCTAACGCATGTAATCTTTGCAAGCTGAATGAAAAGCATAAAGAAGTACTCTCAAATCAAGTTGAAAAACTTGATGCATATTTTATTGACAATAATACAAATGGAAAATCAAGTATCTAATTAAGTTACAAATATGTATGAATAGAGTATAACATGAACAAGTTGCAATAATTATTTTGGCTCATAAGGTAGATTATCTGAATGAGATGATTGGTTTGGAGATAATACTGTAATGATTGCATGTTTACAATTTGGTAAATTTTGATTGCTTGTCTATGGAAGAACAACTTGTAATAGTAGTATTGAGATTGAGTTAAATTATTTGCAATATAAACATACATCAATTACTGCTGAGCAAAAATGCAGCCTAGAAGATATCAAAGAAAGGTATACAGATCACATGTTCAATTAAAACTACAGAATGCACATGATACAATTGCATCTAAAAGAAAATCTGTAATAAATGCTGAATGTTTTCTTTTGAAGTCCTTGGTAAAGTTACATCCTCTTGAAATGACCAATGACTGCATGGCAATTGGGACACGAATGAGTAACATCCTTCAAATCATTGATGCAAAATGGAATCAAGCAACACCCAAGCCAAAGTCTAAAAGGTAAGATTCAGTATTAGTATGCTGTACATTTGATAGCAGATTACATTCTTTTGGTACCTTCTAAGGCTTGAACTTAAACCATTACAAGCATTCAGTTTTCCATGCATATATTCAACACCTCTGGGTATGATGGATGCATTCATATAATTATAAAAGTGACTAGAGCATTTAAGGAAAAGATTAGAAAAGAGTGCAAAAGAAAGGAATGCATATAAAAAATGAAGTATTTGCAGAAAGGCTATCAAAATATCATAATAACCAACTGTATAAGGAAAAAAGCCAAGTTCACAGATGAGCAGAAATGGATTAAGCATAGAAGTGAAGGGATTTGAAAAATAATATTCAAGAGGAGTAAAGTAAACGAGTGATTAAAAAATGCAAACTATTGTAAAATGGAGTCAATGACAACTTCAACCAGAACAAAACGTTACCCAATAATGCAGAGGCCTCCAGCAACAAGCCAGACCAGCAGCCCATCAGAAAAAGACACTGATGTAACAACATTGGCACGACAATGGGGGCAAGTTGTGCTGACAGGGTAAGGACTGTTGGTTGACACAACTTGCACAACTGCAGGTTGTTGCATGACAACAGTGGTTGTACCCATTCCGTATTGCGTTGGTGGGTAGCCAGGTTCTATAATCATAAGAAAGTATAAACAATGGTACTTTAACTTTAACGCCAATACTGAGCATCGCATAAAGCATTTTGCTCAAATAAATAAAAGAAACTATAAATTGGCCACTACAAAATGTGAAGATTGGAGAAATGTCAGCGAGAAGATTGAGTAGCACTCCACCCGCCCCGACCAGTGAAGAATTTAACACAGCAAACGACTTGCCATGTCAGAACTGTCATCCAAGGCATACTAAAATGGTAGTTTCTGTTCGCGTGATAAAATGCAAATACATTTTGCAACTTCACCTAAACTGCAATAAATCATGCCAAACATCCCCCCGAAACAATTTGCAGAACATTTAGAAAACGCAATGTCTTTTATCGACATGAACATCTGTAGCATTTGTGGTTTTGCAGGAATCTTAGCCTCAAATCATATCACTACAAACAACCACTTAACGCAAACGCAAAATGAACAAGCCGACGATGAAAAAGGCGGATATAAACTGCATTTCTCCATTCACAAAAAGATAGGCACCCTTCGGAAACACAAACATGGCGGTCGCATTCCAGCATAGCTAAGCTATCGGTAAATACATACGTTGTCCTTGAGGGGGCATCGCCTTGCTATCCATTGGTGCAGCACCGGCTGGTGGATAGGCACCTGGTGGTGGATAGGCCTGACCAGGAGCTGCAGCGGGATAAGGCGGAGGTTGATCCATTCTTGCTTCGTTACTTTTGCGCTTCCACTTTAGGAGTATCCTCTGGTTACGTCATTTACATTGTTGTTGCTGTTGCTGCTAATTATTATTTCACAACTATTTCTATTGTCGTCATGGCAACATTTGTGATTCCAAACATTAGCTTTTCACTGATCTC
The DNA here is from genome assembly GCA_018155075.1 of Cassiopea andromeda. NCBI lineage: Eukaryota > Metazoa > Cnidaria > Scyphozoa > Rhizostomeae > Cassiopeidae > Cassiopea > Cassiopea andromeda. Next base: position 148,970 of record WIPJ01001730.1, read on the forward strand.
ACAAAAAAGTTTTTTAAAGATCATTATAAACTGTCATGTGATATCATTTGGCAGAGGGTCAGAATTTCTAAGGGGAAGCTAGATAGATGAGCAGATTGACAGACTGGTATACTGATGGACACTTATCAGCAGAAAGTTTGCAAGAGGGGTCACACCTATATTGAAGAATAGAAATTTCTCCTCTATCATGAGCGTGCTTCTGTGAAAACTGAGGTACTGGAAAGGGCTATTTTTACAGAACTTTAAGACAAGAAATAAAATACATGAGATACCTTGTCAAAAATATAATTGTACAATTACATCATAAAAATGTGTTGAATTGGAATTCTTTATGTCAAAGCAATTAACATTAGATTATTCAAGTTGTTTTTCACAAATGTTATTACTCAATTAAAGGACTTCTTTGACATTTCAAAAAATTATAGAAAATAAATGATAATGAAACATTTGGCAAAAGGGTAACATTGTACATGGAAATAATTCCCTCAAAGTCTTTTATGAAATCCAACAATGGCATGACAGTTAGGGCAATGGTGTGTGACATCTTTGAATCTTTTGACACAAAATGGAATGAAGCAGCAACCAAGCCACAATCTGAAACAAAAACAAGAATTTATTCCTTTGCATCATTTCCTCCATGCTTTTACACTTATGATAAATGCTAAGGTTCCCCACTTGTAATTAAAGAAAAGGAAAAAGACAAAGAATGATGTTTCATGCAAAACTCCAAAGTCTGTGTCCTGTTAGAAGTATACTAAGTTGATGAATGCAACATGTGAGGAGAAAATCAAAAAGTGAAATGACAGGCAAATAATTCTTACCCAGCCAAACACATTCCACCTGCAAGCAACCATGCCATACCACCATTTGTATAAGTGGTTTCTGTTATCACTGAAGCATTGCAACTTGGACATGTGATCTGTGTTGGGTATGGATTATTCACTTGGCACTGAACTGCTTGGTTTGGCACGAACACATTGTTCTGTCTCACTTGTGCACCTGCTAAATAAAAGACATTTGTCAAACAAATGGAAAAATTACTTGAAATGAGGTCAAGAGCTATATAATGGTTTAATTTTCTGCAGTCTACTGTGGATCTTGTGCAGTAGTAACTATTTACAATATAGTGTTGAATAATGTGGGGTGGAATAAATGGTGAGGTTGGAAAATAGAAGACATGGATTCTGTCTACAAACTGTTTTTGTACATTTATCCTGTATTTATGCAGGCAATTTAAATCTTGGGAATAGAACAATTTTCTCTCATTAGGATCTAAAATCAGTAACTGGGAGAGTTGCGGTAGGTAGAGGGGGCTTGGAAAACTCATCGTCACAAACTGCAAATCAGGGGAAGCATACACTCAAGAGTACATTACTGTGGTGCAGTGTTATTGATTCTGCAGATTCACTTAAACAACTATAGTGACACAGCAAAGTGCATGAGTATAGGAGGATGTTAAATTTAAGGGTTGTAACCTCTGTCTCAAAGAGCAAAAAAATTTGAGTTTAACTGAGGGACTGATGAGCCATGACTCTTGCAATATTCTTAAATTACTTTCACATCTCAGCGAATTTGAGAAAAAGAAAAATATGTAACTAGATTAATTTTGGCGAGCCTTGTCATAAATAGGCCTACCGCCCAAAAAACGCTGCTTATTACTGGGAATTCTCATGCTGCTACAGAACATCTTCGTTAAATTGCGATATTAGGATAAAATCCTGGAAACATAGTGTATTTCAACAGCTATCTTAGGGCTTCGTATCTAGTGACGTAATTTACTAATTATGGCTGATGCGTTTCATCCCAGTTTTCATATCCATAGTGGACTAATTAGCAACATAAATTTGATATTCCTACTGATAAATATCTTACGAACACTATAGCCAGATACCTTGATAAACTGGCGGGCTCTGCTGATTGAAATGCACTTTCTCGCTCATTTTTCGTCTTCTTCTCTCGGTTTTCTTCTTCTACTTCCTATTCTGTTGTCACGTGCATGCTATGAACACAACCAATATGACGTATATATCGCTTTGCCATGCGCAGCTATGTTCTCACTGTTAAGGACATTTTTCCAAGGAAGTTTTGGATTTTGATGGATTCTATCTGCCATTATCGAATTCGTGGACGTGTAACAACAATCTTACAACTTTAAAATAAGAGCGATGGTTTTAACAGGGGATCCGCTGAGCACTAGGTTCCACCATTGCAGTCTAGCAGCTCCACCAGAAGTTGCACAAATGCTATGATAGACAGTAATTTTAAATTGTCCTCTGCAGATATGTGACAAGGGGTTCCTCGAGCCACTTGAATATTGTCTTAGGTTTCCGCTCAAGCAAACGGTTGAAAACGACTGGTTTGGAGTATTGTCAAGCTTTATTTTATTCTGTAAGCGTCCAGATTTGTTGGAGGGCTGCTATACGCTTCAAAGAGAGGCTACTTTTTCTTTGAATCCCAGAAACACCCATGGAAGATATGATTCGCACTTGCTAATTTTTGTAGAACACAAAATAGCACAGGCATAGGAAATAAGGGGGCACAGGGGATACTTGCCCCCATTTCTCACAAGTTTGTATGTAATGCACCCCCATTGCAGCTTACAGAGATGCCATTTTTGCTTGTGAGGGTGCCATTTGAAGATGTGTGCCGTATCCCCCCACTTTTTGAATGCGTCTTATGTCGCTGCTGACTAGCTTCGACAAGTTTCAAAGTCCAATTCCACTCCTTTTCTGCTCTCTGAATGCTTCTTTTCAAGCATACAATGTTCAGGACGTCTAATTAATTTTTTAGCAATCTAAAGAAATTTTCATGTAAATCTAAGGAATTTTATATGAAGCAAAGTTTGAATACTATCATTGAAGCTATAGAGAACTTATCTAGGCAATTTTAATTTATGAAAGTTTCGTACGTATGGTGGCAGTATATGTTTGTGATGCGTACAGCAATTAAATTTCAAGCAGAGTGAACACTGAACGCCAAAGGCTTTTCACAACAGGGCATTGCGTAAATGCGCAAGTTCTGCTTTACATGCTAATGTGTTGTCAGAGTATTACCTGTTACCAATTCAGTTGGTTGTTGAAGAGCACCTCCATTCTCAAACGAGCTAGCTTCACACAAATCAGTTGATTTTTGTTCAGAAAGATGAAGAAACTCGTATTATTGGCACTCTTGTCCGTATTTGGACTATCATTACAAGACATCTTGAGGCTGGAATGCAAAAGTTACGCTGATTTCAACATTGTCCTTCATAATCTGGCTGATGTTGGATCTACTTTGAAAAGCATCGTCGTTGAAGGATTGAGGAAATGTCTCCTTAAATGCATCTCTTTATCAGAATGTAGAGCAGTTAACTACAAAGAGATTAATGGAAAATGTAACTTGATTGGGCGTGGATTGAATAAAGACTTGATTGAGAAGTCTGGTTGGGTTTATGTGACAACTGATGAAAAAGAGAAGAAGGTCAAGCTACTTCTTTGAAACAACGATCATTTGTAGATACTGAAAATTGAATACTTAATACTTTGTGTTATTGACATGTTGGCAATCCCTTCAATTGGTTTTATCATTTGTTTTATTCTTCTTTTTTAATTCTTTTTTTGACTCATTCTTCTCTTTTGTCTTCTTGTTCTAATTCATTTGAATCATGAATTTTTAATTTTGCTTGATGATAGGTTGGACCAAATTGTACAAGGCTATCACCATGTGAGAATGGAGGAACGTGTGTGGACACTTGCAATAAACCTGGTTATAAATGCATTTGTGCCAAACTGAACACTGGAGACAGATGTGAAAATATTCGAGGTATTGCGTCATTACAGTTATCTTCCATTCATGGCTTATTCCTCCAATTTGTACACATTTCTTAGCATTCTTGTATTCATAGACAATACACTGATGTTGTTCATACTTCTCAAAAGTGCCAATTTGCATGTACCAATAGGTGCGAGTGAATAGTTTGGTTTGATTAAATATGGACTTGATCTCCATGTGTTAGGATGCTAGCACCCTGTGTTTTAGAAAGGGTGAGCTTCGAACTCCCTTCTGTTGCTGTATGTAAATTATTTTCTTTCAATTAGAATTTGCGAGTTGTGCAGATGCATACCAATCTGGATTTACAACAAATGGTGTTTACAAATTAAGCGGTATGGGGTACCACTACTGTGCTATGCAGCCAATGGGAGAATGTTCTGGAAATGGTTGGACTCTTGTTATGAAGACACATGGAAACAAGGTAGATATTCGTTCATATTTTTAAGTAGAAATGTCTGTAAGTCGTGTGAGGTGTACCTGATCAATTGTTAAATGTAGACCATGGTTTGATGGCCGATCCCCACTAGACAATTCTTGTGACGATCTTCTGAAAACTTCGCTAAGATAAATGCGTAGAAGGGACCAGAATCGTCAGGAAGATTGTCAAAACCTCGACGAGAAGATAAAACTAGTTGAGCGAACGCTTGATGATCTCCTTGGAGATCTCATTAACGATTCCGTTTCCTACTGTGCATGTGTCATCCTGAAATTTTCAGACGATTCTTATGACAATCGTCCTAAAAATCGTCTAGCTAAGATCGGCCTTAATTAAAGAAAGTGTATGTGATCTATGTTAACGAGGTTGTATTTGGAAGGCCAAGAAGGTGAGCATCTTGCGATGTCGTCTGTTGAAGGTAGTTGAGTCGCGATACATGGATCAAACTAACGCAATTTTTAGTTTGCCTCTCTTTCATGTTGTTACCAATTGTGTTCTATTTTCCGGTTTTTACGTATTCTTTTGTTTTATTATGTATTTGTCAGCATGACTCTCTCTGGATAATTTTGAGTTTATCAATTCACAAATTTGTCGTCAATGAGTTTTAAAGCAAGACCTCCCGTGAGTTTTAGCTCCTCCCAAGCACGCAACTAAGGGGTGTCCTGGGGGTCTAAACCCTCGCCCTTTTCAACAAATGAACAAAAGTTCCCTTTTTGTTGTGCCCACTATATCAAAAAGGACGTTTACCTAAGATAGAAAAGGCACAATTCTGAAAAATTTCCAGGGGTTTCGTCCCCAGTCCCCTTTTCTTTTCTCTTCCTGGGCAAGAAATAGCAATATGCATCATTTGTTTAAAGAGGAAAAATATCACTAATCTTCCCACAGCAATCTTCCCACAGTATTTCCTTCACTTATGAATCTGAAAAGCAATATTCACAGGCTGTATCTTAAAAAGTTTTGATGTGCCCTTTTTCGTGGGTTGGACCTTTGCCCTCGGAAATTTCTAGTTGCGCGCCTCCTTCTCCCCCCATTGCTGATATGATATGATATGATATGATATGATATGATATGATATGATATGATATGATATGATATGATATGATATGATATGATATGATATGGTATGATATGATATGATATGATATGATATGATAATATATTATTTATACTCGATTCTGCCCTTCAGCTTTTTTATTTTTCATCATAATACACAAAATTCCAAGTAGATAATATTTACAATAGTCTAAATGCATAGAAATAAAAAGAGTAAGGAACTAAATTTATATCCTAGGATGCTGTTCTTCCAGGGGGTCGTGCTTTTCAGTGGCCAAGCATATTTTTAATCAGCTCTTTAGGAACTCCTTTAATTTCTTTTTGAAGTGACTAATAGTTGGGAGCTCCCTAATATCCGATGGAATTGTATTCCAAATTTTTACAGCAGAGTATTGATGCTCTTTTTCGCATGTTCAGTATTAAGCCTGGGAATTTGTAGATCTTTACAATACCTTGTTGCATAATTTGACTTTCCCCAAAGATTTTCCAGACTTAATTTGTTAATTATTTTGTATGCCATGACTGATCGATCAAATTGGATGATATTTTCAATACTCAGCCAGTCACATAACCAGTTGTCTTTCAATCTGGCGTTTTCGATTATTGTCCTGGCCCTGTATTGCAGGCGTTGCAGAACATCAAGCTTAGTTTTTTGGAAGGCTAACCCAAATTTCATTGGCATAGCGCAAATGGCTTTCGATGATGGCATAGTAGATACTACACAGTTTTGTTTGGGGAATAATATTTTTTAACTTTTTTAATGACGAATGTCCTCCATAGATTTTACCTTTTAAAGTTTTGTATTGCCCATCCCACGATAGATTCTCGTCAACTACTATACGAAGCGATTTTGTTTTCGTAACGGGCTTGATATCTGTTCCATTTATTTTGAGTGGATTTGATGTATCTAGTGTGTTTAATTTACGAGAATGACCTATGATCATGTATTCTGTATTTGCTAGGTTTGGACTTAAATTATTTATTGTCATCCATTCTCTCTCTCTCTCTCTCTCTCGCTCTCTCTCTCTCTCTCTCTCTCTCTCTCTCTGTCTATACCACAGTAACAAACTACTGACAATAATTAAGTAGTAAAATAATGATAGTAGTAATAAACAAATTGATTATGAAATTGGTTTTGAAGAAGTATTATATAGATACAGGCACTTTGATCGTCATATTTTATGAGAAATCTGCATATGAGACACACTATGATATATATGATATTCCCAAGGATTTTTAAAAGAATTTCTTTTAATTAAATAGCAGATGAATTTCCATGTTATTTGAAAAAGAGATGGTGGCTGTAATTTATCATTTTCATGTGGAATAATTTTTCATTTTACCAGAATACATTTCAATACAGTGCGAACTACTGGACGTCATCGAACACTTACAATCACGTGTTTGATCTCAATAAGGGAGTGGATCGAGAAGAGGCTAAGTTTGATGCTTTCAATAAATTAGCATTCACGAAAATATGCCTCGTATTTGACAGATCAGGAAGTAAATCATATTTGGAAATATCGAAGAGTGGTTCATCAATGATTAATGTTTTTAATTCAGGATATCAAGGTATGATATAGGCTATTATATA
>WIPJ01001730.1:178495-221933 GCA_018155075.1 Cassiopea andromeda
TAGCAAAAGGGCACCGTAAAGTAGCAGAAGGGCACCGTAGAGTTGCAAAAGGGCACCACAATGTAGCATAAGGGCACTAAGTGCCCTTCTGCTACATTTTGAAGGTAGCATGAGGGTATTTGGTATCAAAAGGGCACCAAAAAAGTAGCAAAAGGGTTTACAGATCTAACAGTCAGTCAGTCAGTCAGTCAGTCAGTCAGTCAGTCAGTCAGTCAGTCAGTCAGTCAGTCAGTCAGTCAGTCAGTAAAAATTCCAATAATTGCCAAATTTTTTGAGGTTTTACTTCATCAACAACTATCTGAGTATATTTCATGCTTTTTTCACCACTATTAGGGGGGGTTTAGACAAGGATACAACACACAGCATGTCTTGTTGAACTTTCTACAATCTTGCAAAAACCGCATAGATCAGAAGGGGCTTGCTGGGGCTGTTTTCATGGATCTTTCAAAGGCTTTTGATTGTGTAAACCATGGTCTTCTGTTAGCAAAATTGAGTGCCTATGGACTAAATTCGGATGCTCTTCAGTTCATAAGAAGCTACCTCACAAATAGAAAACAGAGAGTAAAGGTTAAAAGGTCATGTAGCAATTGGAAGGAAATAAAAAACAGGAGTGCCACAAGGGTCAGTTCTAGGGCCTTTGCTATGTAATATATTTATCAACGGCATTTTCTGGTTTGCAAATCACACAAATGTTTACAACTTTGCTGATGATACTAATATCTTTGTATGCCGCTCAGACCTCGGAATTGTTATCCGGCAATAACAAGATGACTGTTCTGTGATTTTAAAATGGTTTTCTGATCTTGAAATTCCATGATGAAAAATGTCATCTTATGGTACTTGTGGATAAAAACACAGAAGTAACAATCAAAACTGGAAATTCAGAAAGTATGGAAAGTGACTGTGAAAGGTTACTTGGAATAATTTTCGACAAGAACTTAAATTCCAAAAAGCATATTGAGGGCTTATGTAGAAAGGCGAATCAAGAGATTCATGCACTTGCACGCTTGTCAAATTATATTGATCCCGTTAAATCAGAAATATTAATGAATTCTTTCATCATTTCACAATTTAACTATTGTCCAATAGTATGGATGTTTAGCGATAGGGCAACTAATGCAAAACTAAATCGTACTTTTGAAAAAGCACAATGGCTGGTCTGTAAAGGCAGTGAATTAAAGCTAAAACCAATAAAAGAAAAATCTATTACCATTCATCAGCACAATCTGCAGTTGCTAATGGTTGAAATTTTCAAAACAAAAAATAATCTAAATTCAACATTTATGAAAAACGTATTTACTGAGAGAGATGTCCAATATAATTTGAACAGTAAAAATCATTTGCAATTGCCGAATATCAGGACAGCAAAATATGGAATTGAAAATATTCAGTACATAGGTCACGATTTATGGGCCTCATTATCGGATGATATTGAGGACTCGGGCACACTACTTAATTTCAAACAGAAAATAAAATCATGAAAAGGAAGTAATTGCGTCTGCAGATTGTGCAAAATTTCTATCAATGGAGTTGGGTTTTTATAGTTTCTTTTCTCTTAATTAAAGAATCTGAGTAATAATTCTTCTTTTTTTACTTTGTTGGCATTAATTAGCTCGTTAGCTATATTTGTATACTTTAGCCAACATAAAAGAAATTGTTAATAATAATAATAATAATTGTCAAAATCAGTTACAAGGGTGGTGGCTTTAACCGTAGGTGTTAAATTACTGATTATCATATCATTGATTCACCAATCGCTGATCACTACCAGTGATTAGTACATTTTGTCACAGGGCAACAAGGCGAATACTGTCCTTCCTCAAAGAGGGTATTTGAAGATGGAGTTCAGTCAAATGGCACCTCTGCTGGGGATAGTTTTCGTTATCCAGCTTATCCTTTCTTTTTGCTTGATGTTGGTGGTCGTCAAGTACCCAATAATTATATACAAAATATGGAAGAGGTTTGTAATACATGTGATTATGGAAGCCAGGTCATCCGCTTTTCTGTCATGTGCGTTTTGGACCATTTTACTAAGTCTAATGAAATACCGTACAATTTAGTCTACCGTTTTGCATTAATATAGGCGGTGAAGGTCATTGGTAAGAGTTATCATTAGTATATATTTGGATTATCTTTGCATGTAATTTTGTCATGATGCAGATCCGGACTGCAGAGTACCGTCAGGCACCCCGATGTAGGGGGGGGGGGCCGGGAGCCATGGCCCCCCCACTTTTTTGCCAGAATATCATAAGAAGAAATGTTAAAATATCCTTGGTTATTACTGATTATCGGTTCAAATCGAGGATCGCATGAATGAAAGGAATAGGCTGCTTGATAAGAGAAATTTATAGCAGTGCTGAGTGATTATTAAGCCGACTAAACTAAGACAGGCATGTCCAAAGTCCGGCCCGCGGTCAAAATTTATCCGGCCTGCACCCTAGTCATGAAATATATAACGCTCGTATACTGTTATTTGGCTAGCAGTATTAACATTCTTCATTTACCCACTAGAGACCAACAGCATAATGAGCGATATCGTACCTTTGGAAAGTTTGTTAAAGACGATTTCAATATGTAAATATAAGTAAAAATGTTTTGAGTGGGGATACTTGTCGACTGATGCTTTTAGTTATGTTTTCTATGAACTACTAGAATTACTAAAGCACTTAAACAAATTTTGATGATTTTCAATCAAGAAAATGCAGGCTTAAATGTAAAGATCACGTCTTTACTTTGAAATTGGATTTGTGATTGTTAGCAAATGATTGATAAGAAGAGTAGCTGTGTAGCTTAAGCATGTAAACTTTTTTATTACTCTGTTAACTATGTATTCCAGCCCTTTTGGTTCTATTAAGGTTTTATAATAATTACTAAAGTGCCATTGTTTAATAACTATTACAGTTTTATAATTGCCTTAGAAAAATAACATCAGATAGCGTGTATGTAGCAAGATTATTGTGTTTGCAGAAATTTATTCTATTTTTATCCTACTTATCACTTGGTTCAGACTTATAATCGCCCTATTTCAAAACAAAATACCCCCTAAGAGTACCATCGGACATGCTCCCCCATCTGGAACTTTTGGCCCCCCCACTTTCAAAATCGCATTGGGGTGCCTGACCGTAAATCCTTGAAATAAGCGCCCATCTCCGATTAGGCCCCCTCTCAAATAATCCCAACCTAGAAACTCATTTTTGCAAATAAGCGCCCCCCTCTAACAACCACCCATGGGGTGTTATTCGAGGGAAGTATAGTATTACTTCCTTTCACTGGAGACAAAAAAGCAGAAGGAAACTTGCCTTTCATGATGATAATGACAAACTCGCTATTGACTATTACATTTCATTTTCGAAATAGCCTTATTGTGATCTTTTAATTTAGTTGATTGAGAAAATTATGTCGTCATAATTTTCTCAATCAGCTAAGCCCTACCCTCGAAAAGTCCCTATCCAAAAATTAATATTTGCAAATAAACCCCTAAGGGCTTATATGTGGATTTATGGTTTGTAATTATTGGATGAGATTTCCAGTGTCCAAGGTTAACTTGCTCGGTTTGCACAGGCAGATATTCTGATGTGTTGGTGTGCTGTCTCATTCCAAGACTTCAAATTTATTAGACACCAAGTTGAGGGGCTGGGTTGTCCTCTAAACATAAATGTTAATGATGAAAGCAACTTCTATTTCATTTTACAATGGGGCATTTTCTCTTGTTTCAGAGAGTGGTGTCTCAGACCCCAGTTTCCTCCTAATGCTCTCACATGTCCACATAACATTTCGTGGCTAGCATCTCACCAGCATTATGCCCCACTTGTAATTCCCTTATGGTTGTGAGGGCCCCCCAGGGGATATGGGGAACCAGGAACTTGCTGTTTTTAATACTGGGAACATGTGAGCATCGACAAATTTTTTTAGGGAGCTAGGGATCAAAGTAGAAACTGGGAGTGACTTGACATTTCCTTTTAGGGAGCATTCAAAACACATTTTTGGGAATATGGGAGATTTTGGAAAATATTATAGGGAACATGGGAACACAGACCCCACAGGGGGCCTTGGTTGTGGGACTGCTTTCTATCAAATGTGATGCTAGTGTATTGCTTCCCACATGTTGGTAGCATTCTTGAAATCCAACTGATTTGCATTTACTACCTTTGTGTGAATGAATCTCTAGCTTAAGCATTACATCGAAAGCACAGTTGTGAAAAAGGTGTGCCAGATTGCGCTGAGTGTTGCTGGTTTTCTTCTTCCACCACAATAATAATATTCACTACATCAATAATTTTAAATATCCTCTAACTGTGATAGATGGAAAGGACATTTTGTCAATGAGTTCCATCTATGGCAACCACTGTCAATAATCATGTAATACAGTTTCAATGAAGAAAAACCAATCTTCTGTGCAGGAGCTTTGGGACAAAAATATCTCCCGTGTGCAAATGCCATACTATGTAGACTGGGTGCATATGGTGCAGAAGATGGACATTTGAAGTTTATGTTTTAATATGTTTAGGTGAAATGTTTTTATATGCTGCATAAATTGCCTGTCATGATAATATAGAGGTGCTAGATTTTCAAAGAAGTTCTATATACAAAGTCTTTGTGAAAATATGCTTTTCCAGTACCATACTGCAACCCCAGAATCAACCTGTAAGCAAATTAATTTTTTTCACTTTAAGGTACTTGATTTACTCATCAGGATTCTCAAGTAAAACAGTGAAGGTATCAAACAATTTTGAATATTCATACATCGAAAGAGGAAATGCTGATGACTGTGAAGCATCATTACTGCTTGTTCATGGCTTCACTTCTGACAAAGAATCTTGGTGTTTGACAGGGAAGGCCATCCCGAAGAGAATTCACATAATCGCACCTGATCTACCTGGTCATGGATCAACAACCAGGAAAGAGAAAGATGAGGTCTCAATTGAAGGACTGGCAAAGTGCATTGAACAGGTGAGAATGGAACAATTTGTCACCCAAAAATTTTGAATGTGCTGTAGATGTTGTATAGACAGGGGTATAAATATGTTAATGATATGATGATGGTAGTCAACAAAGCATTTCTTTTTCTGCAGGGCTTATATGTCCAGGGAAAGTCTGTGGGGAAAGTGTCCTTTTCACTTAGGTTAGAGAAAATCAGGAAAACTTGCAATGGTCAGGGGGAAAATAATGTTTTTGTACTGTTGGACAGGAAATAATATCATTTTTGATCTCCACCAACTTATTTGTTTTAGTCTACACTTATAACTTTGTCATCTGCAATCCCTTATCAAAGATGTTGTAAGCACCATGCTAAAAATTGCTGCTAACAGCTGTCAATGGCTGACTGTTGGAACCATTGGTCAGGTGAAGATTGGTTATTTTTAAGAAAACTCAGAGGAGAAATGCAAGTTTTCACGAATAGAATCAGGGAAAATATGTGTTTTTAGTTAAAAGTCCTGGAAATTTTTATCAAACAGTCTGTACAAACTAAGTGCTGTTAAAGTTCTGTTGAAGTAGCCCTCCTCCAAATTAAACTTTTCTCAAGGAACAAGCATCATTGTTGCAAATGTGGAATAGTGATGATTTCCTTTTAACTTGAGCACCTTAGTTTGTAGATGCTGTTGGACTGAACAAGAAAAAGTACCACATTGCAGGCACCTCCCTGGGTGGATTTATTGTTGGAATTCATGCATCAATGTTCCCAAAGAATTTAGCATCAGTTTTTCTTGTTTGTCCTGCTGGAATCAAGTCTCCAATTGAAAGTGAAATGTTCATGGTATATGAGAAAGAGAAGAAGATACTGCTGTTGCCAAAGACAAATCAAGAGTTTATTGACATGATTAAGCTCTTGGTTCACAAACCAGTGACTTTTCCACAAATTATAGTATCAGGTGTCATGCAGGCAAGACGGCAGGGTCATGACTTTTATTATAGGAGTAAGTAGGCATTTCATTTTTTATGTTACCTTAAAATAAGGAAACCTTGTGGTAGAATAATTTGATTTGGTTCAAATAATTGCTTGTTTAATTTCAATCATTCTTAGTTCATTCAAAATTATTAGCTTATTTTATTCAGTTTTTGCCTTATTGATTTTACACTAGTGCTTGAAGGATTTATGGATGAGAATAAAAGATATTTGTTGCAAGAGAGGCTTCATGAGATACAACCCAGAATGCAGATTGTTTGGGGAAAACATGATAGAGTATGTTTTTATAATCTTTAGCTTGCATTTGCTAATCATGGCCAACAAGTATATTCATATATGAATTTTTTGACAAAGCTCAAATATGACAATGGACTATATGGTATTTCTACTTAAAATATTTGCATGCTTATTGATGTATAACACAAAGTAGACACTTTTGTAGTTTGTTACAACTTTGCTTCCAGAACTTTCTTCCCTTATTTTGTTTTAATCTGATCATTTTCAAATTGATTTTAGGCACTGCATGTTTCTGCAATGGATACCATTAGAAAGTTATTACCTGATGCCAATATCAAACTTCTTGATGACTGTGGGCATAGTATTGCACTTGAAAGGCCTAGGAAGCTAGCAAGTGTTATTACAACATTCATAGAGGAGTAAGCAAATGAACAATTGTAAGTTGTAAAACTTAGAATCGGCCACTTAGACTTATCCAATTGCATACAGCTTGTCTTAATGTAATGAATCTATGCAACACTTACTTAATGTGTACTTTGATAATTCTGAGGAATTAAAGGGAATTGGTTGATGTTTGGGATAAGAAAATACAGGTACTTTTCCACCCTGAGAGAAGCCACAGTTTAGTAGCAGAACAGTTGCTTAAAAATATGTAAGAAACTCATTTGAAACCATTCTCTTATAAGCCCTTGATGATTCTGGATTGCTATCTTGTCATATCTTGTTTGAATTCCTTCTGAAGTTCTCATAGGAGTACTTTCTAAGCTTTCAGTTGCAGAAGTGAAACTAGGGTAGCATAACCTACTTGGTAATGTCATCTGCAAGCAGATTAAAAGAACTTGTATCATTTTGCGGAACACATTACAAAGCAATCACTTTTCATATAGTATAAAATGTTAATCTCCTTTATAGTAGGCCCAGGAAACCCTGGAACATTATATTAGTAATTAATGTAAATCTTTTTCCAGATTGGTATAATTGCGTATAAATAATAAGTTATGTTAACCAAAGCTATAACAATTCCTTCATGTTGAAGTGAGATATAAAGCACTGCCTTGTTGATGAAGTACAAAAGTCCAATTTTGACTGCACAACTTTAGTAGGTTGGTTCTTGCTCTTCTGCTCCAGATACAGGTTTTGACTGTTCTTCTCTTTGAGGGCCAGCTCCTCTTTTATGTTGAATCAAATGATACAATGTTTCCAGAATAAAAAGCGCCATGGCAATTAGGCCTAAGATAGAGGCAGCATGCACACGCCAGCCATCATACTTGCTCCAGGGGATTGCAGATCCAATGAGGAGGAGCAGGGCAGCAAGTGCACAGCAAATCATCTGTGTCAGATTGGCAATGATCAACAGTGGCAATCGATGATACACGTTCATTACATTCAGCAAAATATGTATGATTAAGAGGATCATAACTGAAAAAAAGATTGTACAAAGTATACTGTATGCTACTTAGAAGTTAGCACATTTTTAGTTTTGATTTACATGTTTGTTTTGTGGGTTAGATTTCATATTCCCACTTTGCAAATCAAATTGATAAATACTGGTGAGTGTTATAGTATTTAAATGATGTACATGGCTGCTGGAAATTTATGTTCCAAGGGTAGAAACACCCCAGATTGGAATTTTGTGTGACAGGAGCAGCTTCGTGTCTAAGAAATTGAGAGGCATGGGCAAATATGCAACACCCAAGCCTAACTAAGATAATGCCCAGCCCCACTACTGTAACACCACATACGTCCCCTAGAATATTTTGTACGGAATACATGGTCAAACTGCGTCAGGCTGTGACGCAGTCAATGACTACAGCTGATCATGACATATGAACTGTTCTTTTCCTGGTAATATTGGTGGCTAAGTATCATTAGTTTAATGATAAAGCAAACGCATGTGAACATGTAAAATAGATCACTCACTTGCAGTTGTGAGGAAGATAAAGAACTTTATTGCATCAGCATTGATGGCAGAAACACTCGCCATGAATATTAGGCCTAACGTCACTACAAGTAACTCTAGACATTTGAAAAAGCCATGAGCAGTCATGAAATAACCAAGGTTACAGCATTTCTGCATGCAAGTTTCTTTTTGCTCCTGTGATCCAGCATCTGCCATCTTACTTAATGATCAACAAGCTTTGAAGTGGAGAAAGTTCAAAATATTTTATCTCACACCTAGCATAAATCAAATCAGTTGGGTACAATAACGCCCCATCCTCCTTCGTAGTGGTTCCTATCGCCCATCCTTGATAACTGCTTTACCGAGGAAGACTGCTGTACCCCCGGAGCTTTTTTGCCAGAAACGATTTTTAGGATTACAGGCACTCAGGAGCCAGTGGTTGGGGGCTGTAGCTCCCCAGTGTATGATGTTATACAATAGCTAACATATCCAATCTAAGATAAAATGTTTTTTGGTACACGTTTTTTTTTTATAAGAAAAAAGTTTATAAGAAAATGAGGCTCAAATCGACAAAATCTTAAGAAAATCGTAAGAAAATCACGAGGCTCAAATTCCAAAACCAAGTGGTTTTATAGGCCAAAAATCGGTAATTTCGTCGTTATTGTAGTCAAAATGTTAAAGATGGAATCCAAATTCAAGTATACAATATTAATAACGAAAGTGTAAGCCACTCTAGCCAGTTCATTTCAGCAAAAGTTAAGAAAAATTTAAGAAAATCTGAGGCTCAATTTCGGGAAAAGTTAAGAAAATTGAGGCTCAGGCAAAATAGTGATTTTCTTATAAAAAAAGCGTGTACTAAAAACGGGGGTTTTCTTGCAATCTATAGGCGCACTTGTGTAAATTTAAGAGGCTCCGCCCATGACCCCACTGCCTCACGCCACTCGTCGGTGACTCAAAAATTCCCTTTGGCATCCTTGGGGGGATTTTTTGGGGGCATAATCAAGGGGGTTATTGAAAGCTATACGTTTACTACACGGTAAAAAAAGCGGAAGAATGTAAAGTATTCTGAAAAAGAAGCAGCTCTAGAAATGTAATTAGAAATGGAATGATGGAAGAGAATGTTGCTGAGACAGTTTTTCATCTCAAATGTTAGCACAAATAAGCAGACCAATAAATGAATCTTCTATCTTCGTTGCTTTTGACCTTTATTATACTGAGCCCAAATAGCCCCCAATGGGAGCGTATTTGAGGATGAGGGCTTATATGTCAGAAACCAGTTTGAGGGTGGGGCTTATTTTGGGGTCTTAATGAAAGGTGGGAATCTTTACGGTACTTTGTTGTGTATTTCCTTTCTGTTCTCACTTCTGAGGATTTTTGAGGAATTTTCGAAGTTTGCAGAATTGTCAGAAAACGTACTATTCGTAACTGAGAGTGGAATTTTTGATCTTAACGTTTCTTTTTGACAGAAGAAGGGAATGAGTTATCTGCCATTATCAAATTAGATGTAAAACAACTATCTTGCAACCTTTGACGTAGAGCTTGGAGTGTTTTCAAGTTTTGTGTTGTTTCTTAAGCATTCAATCTGAGGAAGTCTTCGTGCAAATCTATGAAATTTTTTGCATGAAAAATAGTGGGAACACTGTATTTCTTGCAGGCACCCCCAGACACCAAAGTCTAGCGAGCAAGAAAAGAAGCCGTCTTTAAAAGCTCTGAATAAAGAGGTGCTTATTGGACGCGCAGGGAAAGGAAGGAGTTTAGAGGCTCCGATCAGAACTGTTTTGATCTCCACACTTTCTACGTTAGTTGTAATGTTACCAATGTCTTTTATAGAGTCATATAGATAGGAAAGGGAGCATGGTGGCTTGCCCCCGGAAAATTTCCACAATGGCATTCTCTACAATGCGAGATAGTGCCCCTTTGCAAACATCATTTACTAGGGTTAGAAAGTATCAGTCTTCATTCTTTGACATAATAACAAGATACTAGATTATCATGATTCAAAGTCATGGGCGAGCATGAGTGGGAAAAATCGTTGAGCTAGAGAGGCACTGCCCCCCATGACACCCCATTAGCTGCGCGGCAATTCTGAGGTCGCGCAGGTTTGCCTTTTCCTTTAGTGCGCATGCGCAAAGCAGCGAAACTCAATACATTGTTGCAAACACGTCTTACGAAGTGTAAATGCTGAAATAGTGAAAATGCCAAATGACTTTCATTATATAATCAACATTCATTTGCTATAAAACTTACTTGTAAAGCACATCCACCATTGTCGAAGCAAAAAATGGAAGTTTCGAAAATGACTCATTATGCTGCTAGGAACTGCTAATTGTATTAAAGACAAAAGACTAGCATTCGATTGGTGGACGTGAAAAATTCTGTGCTTTGATTGGTGCAAGGATTGAAGCGTCTTCGCATCGACAGAAAGCGATTTGCACGCCCATGAGCAGAGCAGCGGAGATAACACACGAGAAACATAAAGGTAAACGATTCAGTTGTTATTAATGTACTATGCAATGACTTAAATCAGCAATGGCTGAGAATCAAGAAAGAAATGCCGGGAGCAATGCCGTTGCAAGTGGCAGCAATGTAGATGAGTCGGCGGCAAATGGATCAAGAGAGAAACAAAAGAAAACTGTAGAGAAGAAACGACCAAAACATGTCCATGTTTGTGAAGTTAGGTTGTTGGATGGAACCGAGCTAGTAATAGAAGTAGAGGTACGTATGTTTGGATTTTCCCTTGCATTTGGTACTTACCATTTCTTAAAAAGTTCCTGACATCTGATGTAGTTAGGGCCTTCGCAAACCTTGAAGTAACGAAAGAAGGACGTTACCGAATCACTTACATTCGTTACAGGTGATTTTACAAACTGCCACTCAGACATACATTTTTTATAACATATCTAATACGTTCCATATGTGACTGAATTATCATGTCCTATGAAATATCCCACAGTTGCTCTATCGCCTGTGACAACTAGAAAAAGAAGCCGCGTTACTTTGAGGCCAAACATCGGTTCGTATATTGTTACAAGTTATTTCAAGCAGACAATGATTTACCCACCCCCTTGAGTGAACCGCAACAGGCGTTGGTGTTTTTGGTTATTTTTTGTTTTCTGGATAGACTATTCTGGTTGCATTTTCAAGGATATATTTGTTCCATGATTCGTCTGGCTCTGGTTACTTATTTAACGAATGAGTAGGACAACAAGTGAAATTCCAAAGGTCCCTTGAACATTGGCCACAATTCTAATTACTTCTGAATTTTTGAGTTTCGGTTCAGTTGCATAGCAGCATTATGGTCTAACGAATGTTTATGACATTTTCCACTGATATTCTGCTTTGTTTGAACTCCTTAGTGAAGGCATGGTTGGACATGAGTATTGAAAAAGAATGATTGGAGGAAATAGAAAGTAATTGAAACAAATAGCGTAACTTCACCAGTCGACATAAGGGAACTTTAGGATTGGACCATAGACTTTTGAAATATAGACCCTAAACTTCTATTCTCATATGAGTATTGAGTACCAGGATGCTTTATTGTAAAGTTTATTATTGATAATTGGAAAAGAGCTTTCCCTTGTGAAGATAGCTTGCAAATAGATATAGAGAGTTGATAGGAATGGAGCTTGGCTGAATTGGGTCAAGCATATGTTGTAATTACTGTTTTTGCAAAGAGAACGATGTGGCTGACATTTGTTGTAGGCAGTGCTCTTTGGGTAATAGTGGTAGAGATAGGTCTACTTTTACATGCTGTTTTCTCCCAAATTAATTATAGCTGAAAATTGTTTTTTATCAAACTCATGAGACTGAGATTTATTGTTCCAATGTTGTGCTGTCTTGATAGCATTGAGGAGCAAGACTTTTTCAGGCTGTTCAAGTAGCAACTAGGAAATGTTTATATTACCTGAATTTGCCAGCCCCCAGAGCTTTTCCCTCTTTCAATAAGTAAAATTGCATCTTTATGAAAGTTCCATGCATGTTTTGATGATAGTGGCTTTGTGTTGTTGTAAAGATAAAGGAAAAGTCCTTTTATAATCTTGTTGGATTAGTATCTTTAGGCTGAGTTTTCTTTGTTGTTTAAGTTCTTCTAAGCTAAGGATCAGACTTAGCAAACAATATAAAGACATTATCTTGATATGCTAATTTCATGGCTTCTGAAGTTAGACAGTTAATATAGACAGCATTGCACTCGTTTTTTTGACTTTTGATCTTAGATTTTATGCTGTGGAATTTGATAGTATCATATTCAAATTTAGCTGATTTGTCAAGTAGTACATATAGCATACATCAAAGCATCTCAGTTTTAGTTTTTTTTGTAAAATTTCATTTTTTGAATACTTGTAGTATCTGGCAAAGTCATTTTTAGTTGAAATAACATTAATTTAGTGTCTTTGTTTTGGCTGTAGAAAAATGCTGATGGGGAAGTTCTATTTTCAAAAGTTGTTGAAAATTTGGATATTATTGACAAAGAGTATTTTGGCTTAAGATTTACTCGAGGATCAGAGCCTACAAAGGTATTACAAGACAGCTGATGCTGGAAGCTATTACTATTTAACTCTCTTTTGTGTAATTATGTATTATTGTAATTTAACCACTATTTTCATACCACAGTCTGTAAATGTTGGTTGAGTAGTCATAACAAGAGGAACAGCTGAAGCATTGAGTGAAGGAAGAATGCATAGAATTTGTTTAATATCATGAAACTAGTATTTTGTTTTATCTCCAGTTTTCTTATTTTGTAGTTTTAACTCATTCTATGGTTTAACTTTCATTTTTCATAATAGTGCTGGCTTGTTCTTCAAAAGCCAATACGAAAGCAGTTGAACAGTGAGTTTCTTTTTGCATTTAAAGCATAGTTCTTTGTTTTGCTTCTTTTGCTGTTTTGAATAAACTTTTGTTGTGTAGCAGTGATTATGTCTTCACTGCAGACTTTGTCCTTTTGAAAGTACATAAGAAACTCACTTGAACATCACATGCACTTGCTTAAAGTAAGCCCTTGGGATGGAGGAAATGACAATTTTTAGTGATTTTAGCATTTTCTTATCTTTTTATGCTTTCTGACCTCGAGGATTACATATTTATTTCATTCATTTCTTTTCATTGGAGAAATAATAAGCATAACTGAGATACACAATAAAGCTATTTTTGTTTGCTATTGATTCTACTTGTTGTCATTTATATCTTTTAAGTTGGAGAACTGAAGTTTCAGTTTGCTGTTAAGTTTTATGAGCCAGAACCTGGAAAGCATTTGGATGAGTACACAAGGTAAACTTTACATTCCATATCACCTTGTAGGTTATGTAGTTGGTACATTTGCCAGTTTTACATCAAAAAGAGTTAGCAGTTACTATTTTTACAAAAACTGTTAAATGCTAGTACCACATGTTGTATTTGAGTGCTTAATTTGTAAATTATTGTCAATTTTAGATATTTGTTGTATCTGCAATTACGGGAGGATATTGTCTATGGAAGGTAATATTATTACTTATGTTTTACTTATGTTCAACTTAAAAAGTTTGATTCATTTTACATTTCGCTCATTTCAACTGATATCAGATACATCAAGTGTACTTGCTACCTGTTGGTCTAAACTAATTGCTTATTGTTAGATTTTTGTAGGTTTTATAGTTGAAACTTTTGCCTTTATACATATTTTCCTATGTTACAACCATCTTAATGCAAAGGGAATGCTGTATTTGGTGAGATTGACATATATGTCAATAGAAGCTGGCAACTTGCAATTTATTCCTTGCTGCTTCTGCCTAGGCTGCTGGCTACTTTGACTTAAAATGGTATAAATACTGGGTGACCCTCCATGTGACACAGCAGCCTACTACACCTACTCAAAGTATTATTGAAAGCTCTGGATTGAGAAAAAAACCTTTGAAGTTCATTTGATGAGTCACCAGAGGGGCCATTTTAGCTTTGTCAAGCTCTGTGGGTTTTGTTTTCATTTTAAAGAGTTGGTGTTTTGAATAGTGTTCATTTGTATTTATGTTGATGTTAATTTTTCATTTTGTAGACTAGCTTGTCCTGCAAGAACATACATGTTATTGGCTTCTTTCACAGCTCAAGGTAACTCCTGTAATATACTTTATGTTGAATGGTTTTTTTGAAAAATTTGCTCAAAACTCAAAGAAACTATGATAGCATGTGAATATTTTCAAGTGTGCTTCTTTTAGGAAGGTTTAGGAGAGATTGAAAAGTGACTGTATTGCTACATGAATGGTTGTCTTAGCTACAAAAATTTGAAATTTTCTATTGATAAGGTAGTCTTGTGATAGCCACCCTTGTGTTCAATTGAGCTCTTATGAAAGTTATCATCTATTTGAACTCATAACATGGTTGACACAGAACCTCGACAACCTGTAAAAATATATTTTTTATAGAAGCCAGTAAAGGTCTGGAATAACCAAGAAAAACTTTTGAAAAGGCATGTAAATTTAGGAGAAATCAAGGAACAATATTGTTGGTTGGATGATGATGTGGATACTAAAATATTATAGTGGACTATTTTTGACATTCTCATATTGATGTTGTGATTTTTTGGGGAGTCCAATTTGATCTATGCATTAAGTATTTTTGGGTTGTTAAATATCTCCTTAAATTTGCCCTTAATTTAACTTTTTTGAAATAAGGGCCATTATGTATATGCAATTTTTAATAATCAGGGAATTGTGATGACTAGTCGTAGAATAGTCAGAATTTTTTCATTTTTTTGACAGCCCTGAGAAGAGAAAAGAAACAAAGGTTTTCTTGTGTGTGTTTTCTTGAGAAAAGAAAATATGTCAAAAAGCCAAAAAATTATCTAAGCATATGAATGCCAATGGATTAGAATTAAACATAATTACCTTTTAATATTTTATGCCAATAGTGGTGTTGATAAATAATATTCCTATGTGTAATTATTTTTCTATGCTTTGTAGCTGAGTTTGGTGATTATGATTCTGATGTTCATGGTGTTAATTATCTTGATGGATATGAGCTTGGACCAGAAAAGGTACAAACATATTAATGCAGCATTTATCACCAAAATTTAGCCTAGAACTTTCAGGTATCTGAATTTTCTTGGTAATTATCTACCAGGAACATGAGCAGATGATTTTATTTATATTTATGCTTTTAGATAGAATATATAAGCCTTTTGGTTGATGAGATCTATTTGAATAGGAATTTCATAGAAAGAAATATTCTTTTAGGTTGAAAATGATCCAAAATTCATGTCTAAAGTTATTGAGCTTCATAAGGAACACAGGTGGGAAAAGTAGATTACTTTATTGAATTATTTTGTTTTTTGTTTAAGAAAGGATCAATCAGAGGTGCTGTGGCTTGAGAGACAGAACTGGGAAATTATGATAGATAAGGGCCCTTTCATTGTGGGGTTTCTATGGGGGTCCATTCATTGGAAGTGTTGGACCAATTATTGACCTAGTCTGTAAAGAAATAATTGACCTTAGGAGGGGTCTTTAGGGAATTCTTAGATTCTCCCTCTTGGCCACAGCATCCCTGGCACCAATCATTTAATGGATGATGAATCTCTTAGGCCTGTATTAGTATGCATTGAACAACTGCAAATCTTTATTGAGTGAGTCAATGATTTGTAAATTAAAATATAAAATCAATTAGGATCTGTGTTTTGCTAGTTCAGACAAACTTCTCTTAGTAAAAAGATTACAGTTTAGGCTAGAAGCATTTCTCAGTGCATTTTATATGATTTATTAAGTTTTTACAGTTGTATTTGATGGAACATTCTAGTTTTCCTGATGGTAGACAGTGTTGTAATTGACTTGAGTTGGGATTAGCCCCCAACTCCCATAGCCCTCCAAACTTTTGAAGTCTTGAAGGGCCTCCTCTGAAGTTTTGAAAGAGGCAAAGTTTTTGCATTATTTGGAGGCAAAATTAAGATAGTACCCCAAGATTATTGAATACCTAGGGTCACCAAGTGTCAGTGTTACGCAGCTGATGGTAGATTTCAAATGTGATCTTCTATGATAATGACTGCTCCTAATTGAATTCCTGGTTTTATCTATTTTTCAGTGGTCAAGCACCTGCTGAAGCAGAGATGAATTTCCTTGAGGTTGCAAAGCGTACACCAAGATATGGAGTTGATATTCATTATGCAAAGGTAATAAAGCCTTCTGGTGAAAGTTCATTTCTTTCATTCAGTTGGTTGTGTTTGCTTTCTTTTTTGGAGGACATATTTTGGAATTTGTTATTAATATTTGCTAAAATTTTCTTCCTCATTGTAAGATATATATATATACTTTCCAAACTAGTTTGTTTCAGAAGAATTATTGTTCCTTAAGACAATGCGGAATAATTGTAGAATAATTGATGAGTAAATGAGTAAGTGAGAGGCAGGGTGATAGCTCATTAAGTAGATTTAGAAAAGAGTTAGAAATGTGATTACTTTTTAAATGATCCCTTGACAGAACAAGAAAGATGATATTGAAGTTGGTGTTTCATATAAGGGAATTTTTGTTTACCAAGATGGAGAACCTGTGGATAGTTATGGATGGTAAGCTGAATTCACACTTGCAATCTAGACTAAGCCCTTGACTTTTGTATGTATTTTCTGCAATACTTGAGAATTTGTGATAATAATAATAAAATTAACGTTTTATAAAAGAAATAAAAATTTATAATATATATGTTTGTATTTGCAGGAAAGCAATCGACCTAGTGGCATACAAAAGGAAGAAGTTTATGTTGAAATTATTCCGCTCAGAGGTAATTATAATTTTTAGTGTCTTTTTGTTGTCAAGAAACCTTCATGTCTGGGAGGAAAATGTTGTTGGTTTGTGATATTTTTCTTATTGAGATTTCAAATGTTGCATATTGTTTTTGTTTTTGAAGCCAAGTTTGTGACATGAAAATTTCCATCAACTTTAGAAAAGGAAGAATCCACGATTCAGACTCAAAGGACGAAGGGAATCGAAAAATCTTTACAAATCTGCAATTGAGCATCATGCCTTCTTTAGGTATGTGCAGTAGAAATGATATGTTTCTTGTGCCCCTGTGCTACAGTATTTATCCATTTGATCTTCCTCTCCGCCATGACATTTGTGTTTTTAGCCTCTTCAGGACTTCATACAGCAATATACCTCTCTTTATAACGTTGAATTTGATTTTTACGTTGTTTAGAAATGCCCTGTTCATTCACCCTTAATGTTTGTTTTATTTGACAGAATGACGAATTCAGATCGTAGCAAGCGTCGTTCTGGCTCATTCATTGGATCCAAATTCAGATACAGGTATTTTAATTTGAGTTTTTGTCAGGGTTTATGTGGCCGGGGCATGTCAGTGAAGTCCAAAGAAAGTCAGGGAATATCAGGGAAGGTCGAGAGAAAATAGCATTTTCATATTGTAGATCAGGGAAAAGATTTCATTTTTGATCATCAGGGTCGTATTTTAAGTTATATTTAAGGCTAGGCCTTTTCAAAGTTTTATCTACAATTTTGTAGTTTGTTCAATCCAAGAATATATTGATTAGTTTTTTTCGTTTACAGTTCCCTGTCAAAATCTTTGTTAATAGTATGCTAAAAATTGCAGCTATCAACAGTCAAGGCCGAATCATAGCTTCCCAGGTCAGGCGGCAATAGTTTTTGCTCCAGAAACTCAAGGGGAAAATATAGGCTTTCAAAATAAAAGTCAGGGAAAATTTGTACATGTTATCTAAAAGTCAGGGAAACTGTTTTTCAAAAAGTCCGATTGTTGTTTCTTTCATATTTCATACCAGTTTAATCCCTTCTTTCATTAATTGATTTATATAAATTCAACTATTTATTCATTTTTCCATGTGATTTGCTCTTTGTATTTCTTAATTTATTTGTTTGCAGCGACCGCACCCTGTACCAGATAAGATCAGATCCAAGTGTTCATGACCGACAACGTGATTTGAAATTTGCTCGTGCCCCAAGTAAACGCCAGAAGGTGAAATCGCGGAGGGAGCGCAAACCCGACTCCAATGATAGAACGGAGGAGAAGATCGAAGCAAAAGTACCAGACAATTTGGCATCTGAAGTGAAGAAACCAGATGAGGATTATGAAGAAATAGAATTAGATCAGCCATATGATGAAAGATATGTGAGTTGCACCAATATAATTTGCTTGCATATAATTGTATGTAGTTGCACATAGTTGTATGTAGTTGTACATGATTGCACATAAATCCATATAGTTGCATATGATTGCATACAATTGCACATAATTGCAAACAATTACATATAGTTGCACATAATTGCAAGTAGTTGTTCAGTTATTTTCGTAAAAGACTACAGTATATTGCACTCTGCTCATTTTGAGTCTTTTGAGACCGAAAGAGTTAAAGTGTTGAATGTTTCCAGGAATGGGTAATTGTCGAAAAAGTTCTGCCAGATGGAACCAAAAAAGAGTACAGACGTCGAATTGTTAGTTCAACAGCCACAACAGTTACAGAGACAACTTACGTGATCAGAAAAGGAACTGAGGAGGAGGCTCACATGATGGAAGAGAAGCCAATTGAAACGCCAAGGAAGGATGACGTGACACTTGTAAGAGAAAGGATGGAATCTCCTGAGATTTGTGAGAAAGAAGAGGTGAAAGTTGAGGAAGGCAGTGAGAACCGCCAGGAAGTGATCGTGACGTGAGTTTCTATTTGTTATATTAAATGATGTGTTTGGAGTTGGTTGTTAGAAGAAGCTGAGCCACCTTAAGGAATGAGTAAATCTTTGAAAAAAACAGGCATTTTTTATGAGTTGTTGCTGATCAATTTAAGGTGGTTCGCTTTTCTTTTGAGTGATAATTAAAGAAGTTTAACATCATGGCAATAAAAGTTGCTAGGTTTTATTTCCAAGAATAATAAAAATTGAACATTTTAAATCATTAAATATAGATGAAGTAGTTAAATCTCTTGTTTAGCACGCTTTATTTCACCAGGGGGAATGCTCTTAGAGTAGGAGCATATTATATGAAATTTGAAAGAGAAAATTTTTGTAAATTAAGGATTGACCCTCTTCATTGAAATGATAGTGTCAATCTGCGTATTGACGTCATGTCAGAATAGTTACTTACAGTATGTAATTATAGTTACCATGAGTGACTTCCATGCTAACAACTTATGATTAAAAATAGGCAAGTGTTACCCTGTTTCTAAATGTTCTTCACTGTTTTTATGAGAATAGTTAATTTCATTCGTAGCAAAAGCGGTAGGTTGGGCAAATTTGTGAAACAATGTTGGCAAATCTTTTGCTTTGTAACATTAGAATCATTTCAGACGTTAAAGTGTCTTAATTTTTCATTCCAAACCTTCTAGCATATGATGAAATATTTTACTTCTCTCTGGACGAAGCTGAATACGTCTGAAGCCATATATTGTTTCATTTTTTGAGATATTTTATGTCGCGTCAATTCTTCCCCCGTCTCAAAATTGCCCTACTTTTGCAAGTAGTTTTTCGTTCAGTTTTTTTGTTGTGTCTTCACCAGAACTGTCATTACTAAAGAAGCAATCACAAAACCTGAAGTTGAAGACGACGTTGAAGAGCCCATGTCTCTTGCCGAGCTAAAGTATGTATTGCTAGATTGTATTGGATTTTGTTGGATTATGCTTGGTCGCATTGGATTGCATTAGATTGTGTTAGATTGTGTTAGAATTCAGTGGATTGTAGCGACAAAGTTGTTCTGAAAATGCTACCTCATGTTGTTAGGCTGATTTCTTGCTTCCCCATGAGTTAGGCAGATTTCGCTACCAGAAAATGCGTTTTACGATTTGCATATGTTGTATTATCAATCGTCTTCGTTATATTTTAATTTTGATTGTTTTTCATAAATGTATTGAGAAAAGTGTGGCTTTTTCTCTTTAGAAAGCAAATTCGACTTCTTTTTACGTAAACAGTAGCCTTTTGTCATTTCTTGTTATGGTGAACCAACATCAGTGTTTTTACATTAAGATCTTATTCGTTTGTAGAGCTGCTTCAAAGAAGCCAAGTGCAGCTGTGAAGCCTCTTATGCGTGATGATATTGAACAGGAGGCAAAATCAAAAGTTAGTGAAACCACGACGACAACAACAACAACGAAAAAAGTTCTTGTCTACGATGTGGATAAGGAAGAGACCATCAAAATTGTTTCAAAAGAAGAGAGAGAAAGAGAGCTGCGGGAGAGAGAGAAGCAGAGAGAAATTGAGGAGGAGCAGAGAAGGCAAGATGAGATAAGGTAATTGTTTCAATCACTGCCACGTGACAGCAGTTTTTGTTACCCACAGGAGACCAGTCAGTAATTGAATGCGGAGGCGGGTTAGAATTTATAAATTTCTCAACAGTTTTGTTCCTCCTCTATTTTTGTGGAAGAATTTTCATGTCCAATTGAGAAATGCGTTCAAGATTTCATACCATATTGCTGTAACATTTTCCAAATGGTTCATACCCCTAATTGTCCTTTCAAGAGTGTTCATACCAAAATAGTGGTCAAATTTTGATTGGCTAACAAAGGAATCACCATCGAAGGATTCCTGCCAATAATGCTGCGAAAATTCCTTCGAAAAGCATCGAGAAGCGTGTTTTGGTGGTAAACAGTGTACTTTCTTTGCGAAAAAACTGATAACACATAATTTGGAATAATTGAAAAATATATTGCAGGCATGCTCAGAAGGCTTCAATTCACATTTCCAGAAGGAGCAATTTTTATATCTCGCGTAGATCAAAAGTCATCGACATTTCAAGCTATCCATCTTGTCTTGTAATGTCGATAACTTTTAATCTGTGCAAGATATAATAAAAATTGTTCCCTCTGGTAATGTGAATTGAAACCTGTACATACTTGCAAAATATTTTTCAATTATTTCAAGCTATGTGTCAAGCTATTTTCGCAAAGAAAGTACTCATTTTACCACCAAAACACACTTCTCGATGTTCTCGAACGAATTTTCGCAACATTATTGGCAGGAATCCTTCGATGGTGATTCCTTTGTTAGCCAATCAAGATTTGACGCCTATGCTGTTCATACCCTCCCAAATTGTAGCACGCCCCGGTACCCATAATTGACTGACCCATAATGCATTTCCCTTATGTATCGTGTGCGTAATGGCATCGATAAAATGATTACCCATAATACATTTCACTTAGTATACTTTACCACAGCATGAAAAGCCTGCCACAGTCTTTTCACATACTGAAATCTTTTTTCGTCTGACACTCATCAGAGTATGAAAACGTCGGATAGTGACCTAAAGGTTAACCGAAATAGATATCCAGATGCCGTTACATGTGATAGGGCCAATTAGACGCATCCTATCACATGTAACCGCATCTGGATATATATTTCGGTTAACCTTTAGGTCACTCTCCGACGCTGTCATACCCTGATGAGTGTCGGACGAAAAAAAGCTATTAAGTATGTGAAAAGACTGTTGCCGCTTTTTCGTGCTGTGGTAAAGTTCTGTATTACCAACAGACTAACAAGTATACTTTGTTGTTTCTGTCATCCAATGAGTGAATTTCCACATTCAGTTTCTTTTCTCCTTCATGAAATTAAATTGAAATTGTGTTAATGTTTTTTTAGAGCTAGAAACGAACGCGAGGCTGCGAATAGACGGAAATGGAGAGAGCAGGAAGAAAGAAAGCGAAAAGAGGAAGAGTTAGAAAGAAAACAAAAAGAAGAGGAAGAAGAGAAGATTCGGAGAGCAAAAGCAATGAGCCCGGAACTTCAGGAAATTTCCTTGTCAACAGGAAATGAGGAATTTGATAAGGAATTTGGTATAAAGGGTATGGATACATTTTTGATAAAGACGTCACCAATGCCTTCATCGTTCATGAAAGATTTAGAAGAGGAACTGAGCCACTCATTGGTGGATGATGACGACGTAGATGTTGGAGATGGCGGCCTAAATGAAGAAAATGTTGTGGAGGAGGAAAAGAAGGAATCCACTCTTGATGTGCCTGTAGTAAGTTGGTATTGTTTATCTCTTGTTGACATGGTGATGCCATGATCTTTTACGGTTTCGCTCTTTGACATTTATATATCTCCAGAGTTTTATTTCTGTCTCGATTTCAGATTGAGGAACCTCGCAAAGCGAAGACATTGGATCGTAAATTCATGCGGCGACCTCCTCCAGAGAGGAGTAGTGGGTATATCAGACGTAGCTATGGTAATGAACTAGATTTCGATTACAGTTACGGGTCACGTACAATGCCCCGGAAACCGAGGAAATACGTACCACTTATAACTAAAGAAGAGCTGGTGAGAGCCTACTCTTCAGGGGGTTTGCACGATGAAAGTATAATCAGATCGAAACAGGAGCCCCAGGAAGATAAATCGAAAATTGAATATTCGCTTAAAGACGAATCAGGTGAGTTGTTTACGTCATATTATTTATTTGATCGAAAGTACTTACAGGATGAGCTTTTTGTGATGTGAATTTTTGAGAGTATATTTTTATTTTGCAAATTGTCTAACTCAAATGGGGAAGCTAAATTTATTGAAATTTTGAATTTTTTAAACGAATGATTTTGCGTTAAGATTACAAATTCTCAACTTAGTTGGTGAAAATCTATTTACTGTTTTGCAGGTGTCGAGCAAGGACAGCAGGGTTTCGTTAAGAATCTGATTGGTCGACACGAAACAATAAAGCTTAAAGAGGATGAAGAAGTGGAAGAGCAAAGAAGGTCACGTATTTATAGTTCATCAGATGACGTCAAATTGTTTGTACCAACGCGAACAGCAAGTTTTGGAAACGTTGAAAAGCCAGAGGTAAGATCATGTTCGTGAGAGATCAGCAGTAATCATTTGTAATCAGATATTTTGATAGCATATCATAATCATTGATCATCACTAATCACAGAGGTCATCATCAATCATAGTGTTCATTTCTCTGCCATCAATGTTTTGTCTCGTTTGCAGTCTCCACTATTACCAAATATCAATCAGAGACCATGCGTCATTGTTGAAAGGCATTGTTTTCCCTTGTAGTGCCCAGACCTCTATGATCTTATTGAGCCTCTTTGTTTCAGTCAAGGAAAACGAAAGTACCGCCTCCGGTGAAAACAAAGCCAGTTGTTTTTGCTGCAGATCGATCCGGTTTAAGTGCGATTGTTGTTACACGGCCTGCGTCAGCAATTGAATTGTCTTCACCTGTTGTTGCCGAGGCAAATATTAAGGAAGGAGGACAACCAAGTAATCCAACTGAAGTCAGAAAATATTCAATCCCAGAAGTGACCACCTCAACTGTGGTTTTCGATTCAAGCATACCAATTGAAAAGAAAACCACGTCAGGTAATTTAAATTCTTCTTTCCATTCTTCACATTTGAGAATTCGCTTTTTAGTAAAGTTGATTAGGTGTTGAAATTTTGGTGCATTTTTAAGGAGCGTAATTGAAAAAACTGCTTTTTGATAAATTCATTTCTTTTTCTCAAAATGTCTATTTCGTTATATTAACCTGAGTTTACACCTTTAACAAAACTGCACGATCCATCTCTTGCCTTCTTTGATTATGGAATGCACAATATTAACTTTCAATACTAACTTACCAGTAATGACTAACCTGTAATGCTACTTTGTCAACTACTCAAAAGTGTGTAGTTAAATTGGCACTAAATTCCTGTCGTCGCAATAATTCGACAATTGCGCTTCTCCGTAATTTTTATATTACCTAAAATGTCAATAATAACTTTAAACTATTTGAACATTCGAGAAGCATTTGAATGTGATAATATTGCACAATTTTTTAGAAGGGATTCTATTTTTTAATCTATCCTCTTTTAGCATAATTCTGTCTACCAGAAGAATTTAAATATTTTACCAGATTATCTCCTAGTTATCTGCATTTTAAATAGCCTAGAGTTAATCTTTTTTTTCATAAAGATTGTTTACTAGATCTAACCAGAAATCTTCTAAAGTTTCTGTTGATGCTGTCAAGGATATATTGGAGTTAATTGTGTTGATCAGTTTCTGTTGATGCTGTCAAGGATATATTGGAGTTAATTGTGTTGATCAGTTTCTGTTGATGCTGTCAAGGATATATTGGAGTTAATTGTGTTGATCAGTTTCTGTTGATGCTGTCAAGGATATATTGGAGTTAATTGTGTTGATCAGTTTCTGTTGATGCTGTCAAGGATATATTGGAGTTAATTGTGTTGATCAGTTTGAGCTTTCAATTGTTTTGGCCTTTTGTTTCAAAGTCCAAACACTGCTTACTGTGCTTTCTTTATCTATTGCTTTCTTAATCTGTCGTTTCTTTCGTTCTTTTCTTTATAGTTCTAACTTTTCTGAGTTAAAGCTTCAATGTTCTATGAAAGTTATCAATTAAATGTGTGTGAGTGTGTTTCCGCTTGATTCATTTATAATTAAACCATGAGAGAAAAACGTGATATTCAGAAAATACGTGTTTTGCATCAGTTTCTAAGTGGTACGACGCTCTTGGTCCAAATGCACATATCAATGGAACCTGATAACGTTTGCTAACACGCTTTATAGAACAACAGAAGCGCAGTAGTGGAAAGGCTCATTTCCTCTTGTATTTGATGGTATTAGTTTGCGAAGAGAAAGTTTCAAATATGTATTTAAGGATATGTATTAGCTAACGAAGTGCTTGGAATCATAGAATAGGTGAAGTCATGTTGGAAAAATGACCATTTTGCTGCATCCTCATTCAGATGTGGACCTCATAGTGATGCTGTATAAAACACTGCATAATTTTAAATGTGTGTTCTAACAATAAAACTCAAGTATGTGAACAAGGCTGCCATGTTGTTTAAGCCTCTCTCCCTCGAGATAGAAAGAGTGAATCTTTGCTAACCTAAGGCATACACGGGTGTGGCTTGCAACTAGGCTATGAATGGCGTGCATTAAAGGCTTTTAATTATAAAAATAGCTAGCAGCTGCAGCTCTCCTCCACAGAAGCTGTTTTAATTTGGTTGAACAGTTTTTCGTTCTGACGGTACAACGCTGATTGTCTGTGGAGGAGAGATCATAGTCAAGAGGAGGCTGGAGATGTGACGTAACAGAAGAACTTAGAGTGTTATTAAGCTAAGAAGTTTTTTGCCCACTTGTCATAGGTTTGATTGATAAAAGCAGTGTCGAACCGCTGTGGGGCAAAGTTGTGCTGAAGCAGCGGAGGAGCTTCAAGGGATCCGACTCGTTTGATGTGACGTCAAGTTTTGAATTGCTGACAATGAAAGAACAAGGATTAATACCAGACACTCATGGTGGTAAATTTAGAGAGTTATTTGTAACGAATTTTGCTGAGCCGGAAGTCATCCTTGATGAGAAATCACGAATTAAACACAATGATACTGAATTGGGATTCAAAAAGCTCGAATACGAGGCTGATGAGAATGAGGACGTTAACGACTTAATTTTGAGTGATGTAGTGACAGAGAAAACGCTCAAGCCGATGTTGGTATGGAATGAATTGCATGAATGGAGCCCAAATGATTATATTGATAAAAGCATGCCGAATGACGCAAGCCAAGTGATTGTCGTTGAGGAAAACAGTTTAGAAACGATTTTAGATGATGAAGTTTTTTGCGGTTTTGAAAAATTTGAAGAATTTGATGCAATTGGAAATCAGCTGTCAAATGAAACTACGAATTATGTTTCAAGCTATATATCCAGGAGAAGTGAAAGCGAAATATCGAATGAAGTGTCAAATACATATGATAATTCGAATTATTGTGAGTCAGATGTTGCACGTGATCCATATTATGAATCACATGATGAATCATGTGATCAAGCGAGCAGTGAGCATTTAGGCTTTATAGGAAATCAGAGTGATCAGATGGTAGAATCAATAGAAAATTGCGTTGGTCATGTGACTACTAGGAATGAAGATGACGGTGATGGTAAGAATAGTGAAATTTATTTGGTTTCTGAAAGAAATGAGAAAGCTACGAAAATTGAAGAAAATATCAGTGAAATTGTTTTTGATAATGTTCAACAAGTAAATGAAGAGTTTGTTGGCGAATGCAGAAATATTGACGATAAAAATTATGATGGAAATACTGACGAATATATTGATAATAATAATGAAGGAGAAAAAGTAAGAGTTTTCTGCCAGAAAGAAATTGTGGAGAATAGTGTATTAGAAAATGAGAATGAGCTTGCACCAAAGGAAAATGTTAAGGTGAAAGATCTTACTGCCAAGGAAGGGGACGTTGAAAGCGAGGTTAGTCTTCATCGAGGAGGTAATGCAGAAGAAGTTGAAATTAGGACTGATCGCAATGAAGGAGGAAATGTATTTCTGCTTAAAAGTGATGCCGTGGAAGACGTTGAGATCAAGAACAAACCCAGTGATGGAATTGAGGATAATAAGATTTTCAAGTGCGAAAATCAGTTGGATGAAAAAGTTGAAGGTCTTGATGTTAATGAGGAGGTTAATAAAGACAGAAATGGAATTAATGACAAAAAGTGTCCAAATAAAGAAGCCAGAAATTTCCATAGACATGAAAGAATGCGATTTGATTCTTGTCCTGATTTAGGAGTATATAATGACCATACTTTTGACGATGTGTTTTCAAGCGGAAGAAGTTTTAAGAGAGCATCTACAACTAAGGAAAAGAAGTCAAAAAGTTCGTACACAAAGTTGAAGAAGCAAACACAGCGAAAGAAACCCGCTAGTGACAGCAGTCAGTTGGCAATTAGTAAAAGATTGTCATTTTCACTGAATAGTGAGTTAGGCCGGTTGAAGAAGGAATACGATGCATCATTGGCGGCATTCCGTAGACAGAGATCGAAGTCCTTAGGTTTGTACTGAGTGTTGCCCATTTCAGTGTGTGATAGTGATAGGAAAAGATATATTATGCTTTCTTGCACATCTTTGGTGAGGAGAATATTTCAAAAATCTTCATCTTCTGAATCTCTTTGACAGCATCCATTGTCTGTAATTACCATGAATCCGTAGTTGTAAAGTAATTTCTTCCACTAATCTTTTCAACTCCTCAATTAATTTGTTTAGCTTTCAGTTATTTTAATGTTCATTTTGGTTGAGGCTTCTGTTTTCACTTGACTCAATTCTTCATCTTAATTCACTTCAGATGACGTAATTGTGGCAACCCAGACCATAGCTGTATCACCTGCAGACCAAGCCGAGCCCTCTAATGTAACAGGCAGCCCCATTGTCACCCCACCACCCCCAGATGTAATCAATCATTCTGATTCAATTCTTACAACTTCCCATGACGTCACTGATGATGCATTTCCAACCCCTCCACCTGACGTCATTACACAAACAATGGCCATATCACCAACTGGAACCTCAGGAACAACTACAACAACAATTGTTACAGAGGAAATCGTGCAATCGCATCAAAACCCACCCGAAGTCGAAACACGCACCGTAATTTTAAGCGGTGATGGAATTAGCAAAGAAGATTTTGAAAGAATGATTAGCAGCGAGTCTGTTACGACTAGCGAAACAACTGTGTCGAAAACCATAGTAAGTTGAATTCGTAATTGTTTTAATCAATTCTGAATTTGAATTTGTGTCTTACTTGCTGAAAGATGGCAAGTAAGCATTTCAGAGCAAAATCTAATCTGGAAATCTGAAACGATTTTGGAAATGATATTTGGGTATTTGTAAATCTTCATGAGGATCATGTAATGATTTTCTATTTTCCTTTTCATCTGAAATTTAGAGACAAAACAGTTTCATAACCCTTTATATGACAAGATTTCTCCATTTTTTTATGTTCCAATTTGAGCAGTAGGAGAAGGTAGAAATTTTGACACGAGACAGCATCTCAGCTGAAACTTGACGACAATTGTCGAAAGTCGTATTGATCAGAAGATATGATATTTATGCTTTGCATTTTTTGTAGAAAACAGAGGTAACTACTGTTTCTTCAGGACAAAGAGTAATTATCACCGGAGAAGGAGATATTAATGAAGATTTACAGCAGGTGTGAATTTTGGTTTTAAATGAGGATTTATTTTCTAATGTGTCATTGTTTTTTGTCTTTTAACTAAACGTCTACTGTTTGTTGAATAATATCTTATTTTAATTTTCAGGCATTTGCAAATGCTGCAGTTGGCAATGGAGAATAGATTAGTTTATTATAGTTAAGGTAGGAGAATCTTATTCAATTGATATATTCATAAAAGTCCCTGATTCTTTTCGATTATTAGCTGAAGATGGGATAAGCTATCCCGAAACGTTCTGATTATGTTAATAATCGATGTGTCTTTAAGTATGTCACTGGTTGTCAATCAACAGAAATGGATTTATCTTTGGCAATCTTAAAATGAAATGTAGCTGGCTATTCTCTCTAGCTATTCTCTCTAATTTGTCTGCAATGTTGTGCTGAAGCAGCGGAGGAGCTTCAAGGGATCCGTCTGCAATGTTGATCGTCGTGGCTATCATCCTGGAATGCAGTCCTTTTGTTTCGATAGAGAGAAATGGAACTGAAGAGTAACTTGGGAGGTTTGCAAGAAGGTTGTGGATAAGCTGTATATATTTACTCATTTTTGTGTGTATTTATAAAATTAAAGAAACATTTTCTGTATGCTGTTTATCATAATTTTTCATTTAAGGAATTCTTACGAAGCCATGAAGTGGAAATATTAGAGTGGATCATATTGTGACATGGTTCATATTGTGACGTGGATCATATTGTGACGTAGAGTAGAGGATTTTCATAATTGAACCTGAGTATTCATTCTCAATGGTGTTTGGTTTCTTGCGCCTCCGTAGTGTCTGTTTGCATCATTTGCAATTTTAAGTCTTCATTTCGTGGTTTTGCATCACGCATTTTTATCACGTGTAGTCAGTTTCGCGTGGTTTTTATGACGAAGTAGCCAGATTGCCATTTGCCATTTGTGCCAGTTAGTACCAAAATCTTACCCATATCATTGAGCTGTATTCTGATTTTACTGACGTTGCCATTATGTTGCCATGGTTACCATTTTGCACCATGCAAATGGGTTCATTAGGCCTAACTCCCCTTCGAATGTATTTTCAAATAGTAATCAATGTTTTGTATTAAATTTATATTAATTTGGTGTTTTATTCATAGAACTGAGATATGTAAGTCCTGGTTGTATTCACCATAAATTGAGGTTTTCTCCCACCTTCTGGTGTAGAAATTAGCATAAGTTTTTATATTCTACAAGTTCAACTGCGTTTTCTATTTTGTTGTGATTTATTTTGGAACAGCAGACATGAATTTATGATTTTATTCCCGTCCATGCTTTTTTCCAATTTGTGTTCATTCTATTCTCATTTCAAAGAGTTCCCATAATCCTCTTTTCAAGAAGCTTTTCTTAATCAGAATAAATCAGAATTTCATTGCAGATAAATTCCCCTTCTTTAATGAAAAATCTCGAATATCTGCAGGTTATTTTTCCTCCATTTATGTATCGCACATGGTATGTCTGAGCTACAGTTTATTGTCTCAAAGGTTGACCAAAGATTTTGGTATTAAAAATGAAATCAGTTGAAAAATGTATGATATCTTGTTTTTGGTTTGATGCAATTTTAGACCACAGCATACAAAGTCTTTTTTGATTCGATTCCATGATTCTTGTTCTTGATTTCGCAATATAGTTATTCAAAGCTGGTCTAATATTCTTCAAAGTGTTTTTGAATAATTCCAAACCCAAAAGATTAAACGAGCTTGAGTTTTTCCTATGCAAGATTTTTCCTTTTGGTGTTTAAACCAAAATAGTTGCAGAATAGTTTACAGCTATGATGAATAGACTACTATTTTATTCCTCATTTCTTTCTAGAATCCAATTCCATATTTCTTTTTCGTTTTTATCGCATGCATGTCAAATCCTTGTCACTCGTGCTACGATTCAACCCAAATTATCACGTGCTTGCAGTTGCAGAGATTCTTGTCTTTTTAAGTCGAATTGTTCAATCAAAATTTCCTTTCGTACAGCATAATAAGAGTATCTCAAATTTCTGATCGTATTTTATTTAATTGGCTTAAGTGAACAGAATTACGAAACCGGCAAGCTCATGGTTTGAGGAAATCCCTTTGAATTGGAGAAAATCATAATCTGTGCCATTGCTTTGCTGGCAGTCTGCCTTGGTTATTTAAAGGCATTTGTCATAGATAGAGGGTGTTTATTTATGGTAGATACGGTTTATAGTTATATGTATCATTGACAGAATTCCTGTTTTTTTCTGTGTACCTGCTGGCAACAACATCAACAATGTTTTCTGATTGAAAATTAAGGTTTTCAAATTTCAAATGAAGCGACGCATGCTGGTATCGTTGGAGGACCTTCCAGAGCAAATTGAGTTAATTTTCACAGCTTTGGGTCTGGGTTCAAAGTCCATTAACAATTCGATGAACAATTCTAGCCAATACCTATTTGTAAATACCGCAATCCTTCGATCAACTGGTTCCCATGCCTCCAAATATCCTAGCATATCCTAGAAAAAGAGAATTATCCTAAAAACCCTAAAATTTCAGGAATATTTGCTGTTCTCTTAAATTTCTCCTAAATTTTTTCATAAGTTGAATTTCTTTTCAGCAGTTATGTTGCTTAATAAATTATTCTGTAATAGTTAATCATAAAAATGGTCAAGTCATCTTTTCTCTCAAATTTTACTGTGAATGTATTATTTTTTGAATAGGCATGATGACTTTTTGTGTTATACCAAAACTTTTCTGCTATACCATAATGACCTAATCGCTTACCGAGTTTCTCTTAAGTCTGCATAACATACTAAAAATGGGCAAAGAAATTTCCAGAATTCTTCTAAATGCCCTAAAAATTTAATGAAGAAGTGTTGGAACCCTGATTATGCGCGCGGGTGCTTATAATATTTTTAAGTTGCCAGGGTGACCTCTTATTTGAGGGGAGCTTGCTTCCGAAATTGGATCTCAGAGAAATTCAAATACACGTTTTTTTTATAAGAAAACCATAATTTTGCCTGAGCCTCAATTTTCTTCACTTTTCCCAAAATTGAGCCCGAGATCATCTTAAATTTTTCTTAACTTTTTCTCAAATAAACTGGCTAGAATGGCTTAAACATTCGTTATTAAATTGTATACTTGAAGTTGAATTCCATCTTTAACATTCGGAATGCAATAATGATGAAATATCGATGTTTGGCCAATAAAAACACTACATTTTGGAACTTGAGCTTCGTGATTTTCTCAAGATTTTGACCATTTGAGCCTCATTTCCTTACAAACTTTTTTCTTATCAAAAAATGTGTAGAATAAAAGAAAGCAGATAGCGAGAAAAGAAAACCTTAAAGACCAAAGTTATTCGCAAAAGAAAGTAAAAAATCGGTCTACTGGTTTCATCAACTTTGCAACGGTTTTGGTGCAAAACCTTGAAGAAAGGAAAAAATCATTGAGATTTTGGAAAGCTAAAATAGACTGCTTCTCTGTCGCTGTTGATTTAACTTCCTTTTTTCATGCTTAAACGCCAGATGACGGTTGTCAAAAATGTCAATTAGCCCTTATTTTTACGACAGAAGAATGGGTCCTTTTCGAGGGTGGGCGGTAATTCATTTTTCTGAATAGGTTGGGCGCTTATTCAAGGCAATACGGAAACTGTACTTCTGCAGGAGCGTTGTAGCGCGAATAGATGAATACGAGGCTGACCAAAGTTCAACCTCTTCCATTTCGGCCTAGCCCCTCGAGAGAACTGCACACAGTCGAAAGAATTCACTTATTTGCACAAAATGGCATCAAGAAGCCTGTTATCAACAGTTGTTAAAAAGAATAATACGTCAAAAGGACTTGGTAAGCTAATACTTTGCTCGTGGCATTTCTAGATAATTTGGCACCCAACCAGATTGGAAAGTTTCTTTACTGCGCGGACAACTTCAGTTTTTAAGAATTCATAATGCGCGTCAGAGGTAAATTCGTGGAATTTTTTGCGCAGATCAGATTTCGAAATGTGTGCAAATAATTTAAAGCGTTTAACTTTCACCACTTCAAATGCGCGACCTGAAAACCACAAGGGTGATTGTATGCGTCAAATATTGGAACGTGCGCAAGCCAGTGCGCAGGCAAAATTTTGCGGGCGCGCAGCAAAGTTTCCAATCAGGGTACCCTTGATTCAAATTGTTTATTGGCCTAAGAAGTAGGTTTTCATTTTGTTTGACAAGGCGAGCAAACTCTATATGTCTTTCCTTGTTTGGAATCTTTGCACCAACTTATGAAAATCTCTTTTGAGCTCCCCACCATGGCCTTGGTATTTGCAGATC
Organism: Cassiopea andromeda; assembly: GCA_018155075.1. Taxonomy (NCBI): domain Eukaryota; kingdom Metazoa; phylum Cnidaria; class Scyphozoa; order Rhizostomeae; family Cassiopeidae; genus Cassiopea; species Cassiopea andromeda. The sequence goes on from WIPJ01001730.1 coordinate 210,680, forward strand.
GTTCATTCTATGGGCTTCACAGTTCGATGGCAGAGTTCTGTTTGTGCACTGTCCCTTAAGATTTTCTGGGTGCCTCCCTAAGAATCTTGTATGCCATCTTGGCCTGGTCATATGTGATACTCTTCTAAACATTTTATGTGCCAAAGGTATCAGATCCTTGCTGGGGGTGGATTCAGTGAAGTAACATGCCCTGCTTTGTATCTTCTGCAATGAGCAGAGTTTCTCTTCAGGCAATTGGCCCCACATCAGGTTTCCACACCTCAGATGGTTCTCCACTAATGCTAAATACACAAGACACAATTGCGATTGTGGTATTATTTCTCTAAGGTTTCTGGTAGAATTGAACTCAACTTTCAGTTTTCCCATAACTATTTTTGTTGTTGGCTCCAGGAGAGACTCTTATCTATTGCTAGATGTAGACATTTTGTCTTTTCTGCTTTTTAATTTCATCCTTTTTTAATTTCAATGTTACCAACTTCAGTGATTTTAATTAATTGCTTGTTATTATCAAGAAAATGTATTTACACTTTGATATGTTAAGGTTTGCTATGTTTACCCTGTCAATAGGGTTGTTGAAGAGAAATTTTTTATTGTAGAAAACATTGCATCTATTTCTAGAAAACATAACATTTGTACAGAGATAGATCACCAGCAATTTGCACTGAAAAGTTTAACCACCTGATCTTGTTATTTTATGCTAGGTGCTCATTTCTGAGAATTGTTTTGTTTTCAGGAGTTGCAGCCCGTTGCTTCAGCTCATCAGCATCTACCCATCAACAATCAGGTATGACATATTGATTTCCCTTGAAATATTACTTTAAATATATTTGATGGACTATAGTCATGAATTGGTGCCTGTAGTTTTTGGAAAGGTGTAACGATGTGTTTGTATTTTGTAGAGTGATCATAATTCTACTTTGGCTGACATGATGATAAATTTTGATCAAACTGATTGGAACTTCTTGTAGGTGGCAAGAATATTGTTTTAGTTGATGGGGCAAGAACTCCTTTTTGTCTTTCAGGAACCCAGTGAGTTGTTTTCTTGTCTATTTATATCATTCTTGTCTATTCTTTGCATATAGAATAGATTTTGTGTATGCCCATTTCAATATTTCATGAAAATCAACCTTTTTTATTAGAGCTGTTATCTAGTTATGATATGAAATACAGAATGATTAGGGTTAGGGCTAGGGTAAAGTTTGTTATCAAGTTTGTTGCTTTCAGTACTTCATGGAACATTGGTCTTTGAAACAACTGATATTTTTTTCTTGGTATGTTTCAATGGGAAAGCCTTTTAAAACTGAAATAGAAAATACTTAAATATATTTTCTAGTGGTTTTATTGATTACTTATTAATAATTGTTAAAGTTGAATTGACTCTCATATCCAGCTACAAGAACCTGATGGCACATGATCTCCAAAGAGAGGCTTTACTGTAAGTCATTAGCTTTGTTCCATTAAAGACACATATTCAAATAATTTCATCTGGCAAGTTACCTTTCCTCTTTCTCATTTAGTAAGTACTAACTGAGGGACCTTTGAATGAGAACTTTTGAATGGTTTTCTGGATGTTTTTGAATGATTTCTGAGAGTCATGGTTCATTTATATTGATTTTTTAGGGGAATATTGAAGAAAACTGGAATTTCACAAGGTATAATAATTATGATGATATACTGGAATGTAATTTTTTCCTATTATGTGTGCCTGAATTATGTATATTTTCTCTGTAAATAGTTCATTTAAATTCAAAGCATTTATCCACACCATTTTGAAAATTTGATGTAAAAGAAACCATTTTCTGTTCTCCATATCATGAACACCATGTGCAGTAGTCAAAGTATCAGTAATTGAATTGAATATCAGCCTGCAATTGAAAATATGCAGCCAGAATGAAAAAATGTGAGCACATTTATTTCCAGAATGCAAAAATGGCCAGTTCGTTTCCATGAAATGCTGGCAGTAATGCTTCCAATTCTGAAACCTTCAGAAAGCCCATGAAAACAACACCTAGAAACCAGAGAATTTTCCCTAAATGTGTTGTTTTGCAGCCACATAAGTAGCTGAATTTAAAAGATTTTCCCATGATGCCAACCATGATGACATCTTAGAGAGGTGATAGACTTAGCAATTTTTGCTGGACAGGGAAAATTTAATTATTGTGGCCCATGATGAGAGTCTTCAGGCTTTTCTGTATTTTAATTTTAGAAGACATTGAGTATGTTTGTGTTGGAACTGTTATTCAAGAAGCAAGAACAACAAACATTGCTCGTGAGGTATTTGGTTTTTTTTATCCTGCTTTGTTTATTTGTTTTTTCCTTTTTTGTTCAATCATAGTTAAATAAGGCTTGAATTATATGTTTGATCCTGCACAACTAAGTAAATTTTTGGAAGCATGCAGCTCATTAATTCTTCATTTTGATTTAGGCTATGTTAAGTGCTGGATTCTCAGACAGCATTCCGGCTCATACTGTTACTATGGCATGTATTTCATCAAACCAAGCGATTTCATCAAGTAAGAGATCATGCCTATTTGCATCATGTACCTTTATGATTTCTGTCAGCAATTTTTGATTTCTTGACAAGAAGAATCTAATGAAAAACTGCATTTACCTTGAAATGTTTAGTATGGCAAGGCTCTATTTTGTATGATACTGGCTTTATATATTTAGTTGGTCTTAAGTACCTCCAAATAGATGGTTTGATTAGCAAGGAAAATAAATAATGTTGAAAATTCAATAAAAACTTGAGACAGCAAGTCAAATCAAAATTTCAGAAAAAGGATGCAGCAGTTGATCATTATTTTGTTGATGAATATATGACAAACAATTGTATTTGCATTTTTGCTTGCATTGATGAGTTTTGTCTTGTTACATAGTGGAAGGCTTCATGCAAGCTGGCATGATTGATACAGCAATTGCTGGTGGTGTGGATTTTATGTCTGATGTGCCAATCAGGTTCAATCGAGCTATGAGAAGCAAAATGCTGGCCATGGGAAAGGTATTATTGCAACAGCTTCTCTGTTAAGTTGACTCCTTATTATAATTGGGCACAAAAAGTAGTGTTGGTAGATTTTTAAAATTGTTTGCTAATTTGACTGGCTTTATGGTAAAGAGGTTATTTTTTCCATGAAAATCTTTTGGCATTGTCCTTACTTTCATTTTCACTCTCTACATTATCATCTTAGCTGTAACTCCTTTGCCATAGGGTATGGTGTTTTTACCTAAATTTAGAAGCAGATCTAGTGTAAATTAGGATCTTTGGTTTGTATGAAGATGTAACTTTATGATAGTTAGTGTCCACAGAAATATTCCCTCAGAGATATTCCCTCAGAGATATTCCCTCAGAGGTATTCCCTAGATATGTTTTTTGATTTGCTGTGATATTTTACATCATAGTTTTAACATTTTCTGTCAATGCTTGTATCAAAGCTAGAGAGGGTTTTTTGAAAATGCCATTTGTCATTGGTATTCAGAAATATCTATACCATAAAGGACCAAATAACCATCCCTACCCAAGTATATGTTGCAGGGTAAGAGGAAAATTTAGCAATAAGGAACCCTGTCAAATAAATGCCCCCTTGAGCAGGAAGGAGCTCTACATTGAAGTGATTCTATAGGTGTGAGAGTGCTTAGTCAAGTATGGCGCAAAAAATAATCACTCAGATGTAGTCACATAATTATGCTGCTCATTGTAGATATTATTTATAGAATGGTCACCCTAAAATTTTGGAGTCCTTATGGTCCAATCGAAATGGAAACATTTATTTTTTTCGCTTTGAAATTTCTTTTGAGAGACGTTGGTGATGATGAAATTGGTATTGTAGCTGCATAGTACTGCTTTTTGGTCAAGTTAACATGAACAAAAAGAGTGTTGAAAAGTTGAAAATTTTCTGTTCTTGTTACCTGTACTGAGCAATATTTAATAAACACCTTCTAAATAACTGCCCCAGGTCAAAGGTGAAATTTTTGAATAAGTGCCCCTGGCAGTTATTTGGTCATGTACAGTAAGTGAAAAGTTCACATTAATTTCCTTTGATTTTATGCAGGCAAAGACAGCAGGAGCAAGGCTTGGATTGATTGCCTCTTTAAGGCCGAAACATTTAATTCCCGAGGTACTATTCTTCACAAAAATTTGATTTGATTTTTTAACTTCATTATTATTCTCATCATATTAGTATTATTTTCAATCTCCAGATGTTCATGTAGATTATGCTTTTGTTATTTTTGATTATAAATTGTGAACTTTTGACATGTTATAGTTACCAGCCATTGCTGAATTTTCCACAAATGAGACCATGGGCCACAGTGCTGATAGGTAACTTCATTTTCCATAAATTTTCAGTATTTTCAAGCTTTATTTTTAGGCACATACTAGATACCTCTTCTAAATTATTGCAATTTCTTGTTGACCTGTTGCCTTAGTTTCTTGCAGTTGTTGATGCATTCTCTTTTCATAATTTTTTGATATATGTTTTGTTTGTAAATTGCAGATTGTGTACTGCATTTAAAGTCAGTCGCCAAGAGCAGGTAAATTTTTGCGTATATATGAGATACCATTACTCACTTTGGCATCAAGCTTTCTAGAGATTTGAATTTCAGAATTCATCAGCAGTTTGTTTTGCATGTTGCATATTCTGTATCAAAATGGAGCATCAGACATACAGTATCTTCATGTTTGGAATATAAATGTTTAGGAAAGATGCTGTAAAAGTTTATTTTTTCTTGCAAGGATGAATATGGTATACGGTCACATTCTCTTGCAAAGAAAGCACAAGAGGTAAGCAGTACATTGGCTCTTTTTATTTTATAAATATATTTGTCATTTTTTTGTCCTGTTTTAAAAGACATTTGGCGATGTTCCTTTTGATATTTTTACTTGCACATTGAGGTGAAAATGATGCAACTATTAGACAGTTTTGTTGCAACTACTAGACAATTGTGCTTCAATACCCATGGAATATCTCTTAAATTGCACATAGTCAGTTTGTATTTTGAAGCTCTCTTTGATATTTTATTCTTATTGTTCTGTGTTTTCCAAACTTTGTTGTTACATCCTATTATCTTTTATTTCAAATTTAAATTTTTTTTATTATTTTAGGAGGGTCTTTTGGAAGATGTCATGGCCTATAAAGTTCCTGGTTTGAATTAGATTAAAATTTCCTAGAATTAATGGCTTGTTTCTTAAATGATTCTATTTTGCATGAGATGTTATAAGAAAGAAAAGACAATTGAAGAAAAATTGTATTTTCACTGAGAAGTTGTTTAGAATAGGTTTTATTATGAATTGAATCTAAAAGAAATACTGGAAATGGAAAAGAACATTTGAAATAAACAAGAATTCAATGCACACCTTTTATTCTTTGCATTCACATTTTCACAATAATTCTTGCCATCCATTTCTCCAACTATTTCTTATATTTTGGTTTCAATTTCTGAACCATTAAGTACATTTCGTAACTTGTTGATACTTGCTTTCAGGTGTTGCAGAGCCAGTTGCTGTTGACAATGGTGTGCGTGTTTCAACAATGGAGCAAATGCAGAAATTAAAACCAGCATTCATAAAACCACATGGAACAATCACTGCTGCTAATGCTTCATTCTTGGTAATTGTTCTCAATATCTTCATGCTGAAATTTGCATTTTAAGATTTATCCTTTAATTCATACAAATTAACAATTATTGAAGAAATTTGTTAGAATTTCTTACTTTTATCTCTTCATACAATTTATAACAATTACATGAAACCCTACTATAGTATATATATACTTATAACAATATGGGGTTAATGCCTTGGGGAAGGCTGGAAAATGCCTGCTAGCACCAGCAACAGCACTGCCAGGAAATTTTCAAAGGTAATTTTTTGCAGGAAATTTTTTCTAACAGAACTTGTGATCCACATCTCCACTTTCTGTGAACTGTTTTTGCCTTTTCATCTTCCAACACAGTAGATAGAGTCTGAGCTTTTTAATGGAGTAACAAACATCAAATACAGTGCTTCTAGTTGTTGGAAATGTTGCAATTGTTCCACTGGAAATGTTGAAAATTTATTTTTACTGCCAGGAAGAAAAAACTTTTCAGGCCCTGACCATAGGTATCAAAAGACAATGATGAGCCCAACTTTATTGTAGTAGTTCATTGGCTTGTCTTTACTCCTTTCATTATCATTTTAACTCACTGGAATTGTGAGTTCTTCCTTAAGTGATTTATATTTTGTTTATTTTCATATATTATTATATATTATTGTGATATTTATTTGTTTTGTGCTTAGTTAGGAAATGCAAGTGAAATTTTTTCACATTGGAACTCTTTGAAAAAATTGCATAATTGTAAATTGTTGTCAACTCTTGTTGGAAACATTTTGCATTTGGAATCACAAATTTAACAATTTTAATATCAAAATTAATTATCAATTTAGACTGATGGTGCATCAGCAGTTTTAATGATGACAGAAGAAAAAGCATTGAAAATGGGGCTGAAGCCAAAAGCATACCTCAGGTAATTTCCATTGAATTTTTCATTTTTGTTCTTTGAAACATTTTCTCTGTGTATTCTTTCACAATTTTTGTTCCTACTATGAGGCTTAGTTCTATGTAAGAGCAAATGGCCTAAAATGTTTATTCAAAATGTTCCCACTAATCCTTTATGGCCTTAAAAATTCCTAAAAAGGAAAGTGTTTTGTTTGAAATCCTTAGGGATCCTTACTTAGTATCAAGTTTATTAAAATCTTCTCAAATTACCTTCAAAAGTAAACTGTCTAACAGCAATCATGTTGTTTTGTAAGGGAGAGTTTGAATATTGTTGAATATATTTTTGCTTTCAGTTTTGTGCCTTCTCAGATCAGCTCTTTTTTGAAGTTTGATCTCAAAAAGCACTCATAAGAAAAATACTTTTTTGGTTTGCAATTTCACTTTAAGAAATAGTTTGAAAAATCCAGTCTTGTATGTTTTTGTCTGTAAGGGCTAACAGCACAAGTATATTCCCAGATCTCCTAATTGTATTTTTTTCTCCTGATTTTGTTCAATTTTAAGTTGCAACCCTGCATGCTTAATAAATAGATTAGACAAATAGTTTAATTAAATAGCAGAATTTGCTTGTTATTTCCATCATTTATGATATCTGCTAAATCACTAATTTCCTACTTGTTTTCCTAGGCAGTTCACTTTTGTTGCCATTGACCCAAAAGACCAGCTTCTCCTGGGGTGAGTTTTTTGTTACCCCCTTTTAAAAATTGTATTGTGTTTGTCTTTTGTAAACAGCTTTTTGGGTATCTTCTTCAAGCTTTTTATGAATTTGATGCAGCTGCAAAAGGTAGAATATACTTGTAAAAATAACATTTATTTTCCAAGCATTTGGCTTCCTTTTGATTATTGCAATTATCATTTAGTAAGGAATTTGGCTGTATATTTCGTTTTAATAATATTTAATTTTTGTATGTAGGCCAACTTATGCAATTCCAGATGTTTTGAAAAAGGCTGGGTTGAAACTGTCAGACATTGATGTATTTGAAATCCATGAAGCATTTGCTGTAAGTTGCTGCTGCTGTTTCATATCATATCACATCATATCATATCACATCATATCACATCATATCATATCACATCATATCATATCACATCATATCATATCACATCATATCATATCACATCATATCACATCATATCATATCACATCACATCATATCACATCATATCACATCATATCATATCACATCATATCATATCACATCATATCATATCACATCATATCATATCACATCATATCATATCACATCATATCACATCACATCATATCATATCACATCATATCATATCACATCATATCACATCATATCATATCATATCATAACATATCACATCATATCATATCACATCACATCATATCACATCATATCATATCACATCATATCACATCATATCATATCACATCATATCACATCATATCATATCACATCACATCATATCACATCCTATCACATCATATCATATCACATCATATCACATCATATCATATCACATCATATCATTCATATATACCGTTTGTTACAGTAGGCTAAGTTTCAGTCAGCCTTTGCAGTCTCATCAAGTTAATTAATTGCTACATCATAATACACACATGTAAATAATGATTGCTTCAGCTTTCAAATTAATGTCTTTTGATCATTCTGTTATTTGATTGTTATGCTTTTCTTTCAGGGTCAAATATTAGCAAATTTAAAAGCGATGGATTCAGATTGGTTTGCTCAGAATCAGATGGGAAGAAAGGAAAAGGTTAGGAGTCCTGTTTGGTGAATTGATGGGCCATTATTTTATTAATTTTGGATGATTTCAGTTGTTTTTTGATGTTGATTATGATCTGTTAGTTTCTAATGCCAAATGGCATAAGTTTGATGCCCAACAATCAACAATCATGGAGCAAAATGAAAGTTTCATTGTTAAATTTAGCATCTTTCTGATTAAATGAAAAGATAATGATTGAGTTAAAGAGTCGTATCACCAATTCATGTAGTTGGTGGCAGTGAAACAGGCTTAATTTTTGTCATAATTTGGTGCCCAATGATTATGGTTCAAAATGGAAATTTAATTGTGAATGGCAGGCATCCTTTTGCAAAAACAATAATTACATTTTTTTCAAGATGATTGTTTTGTTATCTAATTATTTAATTTTTTTGTTCGATAATTTGTTGTTTCAAGCTATATTTCATTAGAGTCAAAACTGCCTGGAAAATGTCACTGCTTTTTTGCTCGTTCGTTGAAAATTTGGAAATAATTTCACTTTTTTCTGGACGCCATCTTGAAAATGTTGGGCGGGGGGATGTTGAAGGAAGAGAGTTTGCTAAGAGTATTAGCAATTTTGTAGTATATGTATTATTTGATTGGATTTGGAATATAATTTAAAATTTGCTTGGCTTTGTAGGTTGGCAAAATTCCAATGGAAAAATTGAATTTATGGGGCGGAAGTCTGTCAATTGGGCATCCATTTGGGGCAACGGGTTGTAGGTTGGTTACGACAGCGGCAAACAGGCTTATCAAGGAAGACAAAAAATACGCATTAGTTGCTGCATGTGCTGCCGGTGGACATGTAAGTATTCTACATATTTTAGCATTATTAATGTTACTACCTATTGAAGTATTCCGCATATTTTAGCGTTAGTTATCATTTCTACCTACGTAAGTGAAAATTGCCACTCAAAATTTGAGTCTCAAATGAGAATTTGGCTGTTAGGATCCAGCATGTATTTTGTGTCGTAGAGATCATAATTTTGTTCATATGTATAATTTATGTATTACATGTATGACGTGTGTGCTCTATTACACATTATTTTCTTACTCTTTCATGTTGTAAATGAGAATTGTTTGGATTAAAGTGGTTTTAATATTATTTTTATATACATTTTGTACCTGGTGTCATTTGCTGCACACGTGATGCCACTCTTCAGCAAGATACAATTAAGAGTTTCTTGTGATGTTTGCTTCTCCGCAGGGGCACGGAATGATCGTTGAACGGTACCCGACAAAGTAATGAGATAAATTTGAAGTAGACACGCCCACGTGATTGAACGATTAGTAAGTGAATTGCCAGCTCACTTATCATTTAGGAATTCATATGTATGACATCATTTTGCTACCAGAAAACAATCAATTTGTTACTAAGCAACTTGTCCTTGTTTATGTGTCAGATTTATGTTGTAAGATATATTCGTATGAAATTGTCAATGTTCATCATTGTTTATCATCAACTTAAATGGTGTTTATTTTTAACTCCCTTCAACATTTGACGGAGAATGCTTTGATGTGCATTCATGCGGAAGGTCAATGGAATTTTATCATATGTTAGAGGTGATGACAGAGTAAATGTCTGGAATTGTTACATTCAACTGCTTCATAAATTTTAGATAAGTGTTCGTTTCTTGGTTATAGATGACAATTGTCTCTGTTGAGACTGACGACAATAAGAATGACAGCAGTTAAATGACAGTGATTAGAATGACAGCAACTCACAAAATGAGTTGACAGTTTTTAGGCCGCTCATCCCAAAGCCGTTTGTTTCCCGTTCTGCAATTATCATTCGTTTAAGATGGGCGTAATTTTGAATTAGGATTCTTTTCCTCATTGCTGCATTTTCAACTTGTTTTCGTCATTCGCTTCATGCATGTCATGAATTTTGTTTCCAGATGGTTTCCTTAATCACTCATTTTCATTCTTTTCCGTTTATTAACTGTTTCATTTTGTGCATCCTTGAATTCTACTTCTTTCTCTGTTAAAGGTTTACTTTATCTTGTGTAAATCGCTAGGTAGTTATTTTCATTCTTTTTATCTCAGATTTGTACTTTTAATTAGTATTTTTTATACATTAATGCCAAAATCTTATAGCTATCTTTCTTTGGATTAAGCCGTTTGCTATTTTTGTACATCTGTCATTTTACTTCTATACACGTTTCTGGGATGACATCTTCTTTCAATCTGAGCCCATATCTTAATCTTTTATTAATCAGCTAAAGACAGGGAGACTTTCCTTTAGTTTCGTTCTCAGCTTTTTTGGCGCGCCAATTTCCAGCATGGAGTTCTATTGTGAATCGAAACTGCACCAAAGTCACCCAAAGATACATCGATTTTATGTTTATGGAAATGAAAATTGGTTTTATGGGACGACCTGAAAATAGAATAGTCATCAAAATTTCCTCTTGTTTGTCTAATATCTGTAGATGTGATAAAATTGTCCTTCACAGGACTTAGTAAATAATTTCAGCAACATTCTTGAATACTTTGTGTTGCGTATGAAATTGCTGACTCCTTGAGGTTACAGTTTGTCCGTTGGACCGAACTTTCAATTGCATTGAAAAAGGTTTTGAAGAGAGCTTGCTTGTTCATGTAGCATAAGTACCACCCACTCTTTCCTTATTCAAAGTTGATATTTTCCTAAATTACACCCTCATTTCCCACTTGTTGGGATTTCATTATATCCTCCCAGTGCTTACAATAAAAAACGGCCCACAAAGACCACAGATTTATCATCAAGACATTATATCCACGCCATTTGCAGTGATCACATTTAAGGTAGATTCACACATATTGCGGTATGATGCGGCGCGGCATGAGGCGGTGCGGCAAGATGCGGCAAAAACGCATGGCTGTTGTTCACACATGCAGCGTCTCCCGCTGTAAGCGAAGCAACACAGCTTCCAGTCATCTGGTAACTTCACAGGTGTTTACGGTTCACAATATTGCTGAAGACGGAAAATACTACTTGCTTGCTT
>WIPJ01001730.1:222059-273767 GCA_018155075.1 Cassiopea andromeda
GGATAAGAAATCTGTTGGCAATCCTGAGGCTAAACAGACATGTCAATGAAGGTTTCACATAAAACATGATAGGCCTATCGACGAAGCTGTGTTACATTCACCTTCACGAAGAATTTCATCGCAGTGCTTGGATTAATCCTTATCATTTGACAAAAATTTTCCAGGTTTATAATCCTGCCCTCTTGTGGCACGCTTGCACGGTAATATCCTTTAGAAATCGATCGAACTGCCTCTGTTAACTTGTTTGAAATCCAATATGTCTTCCGAATGCAATGTCCCTTTCTATTGTTCTTGTGCGGCGTGATGCGGAAAAGCTAAAATTTTTCAGCTTTGCCGCATCATTAAAAAAACGCGTGGCTGATGACGTTGAAAAAAAAACGCTTACCATATATGGTGCGCGGCAACTGGGCGGCAAGAAAAACGCGACAAGTGTGAATCTACCTTTAGAGTTATCTGCACACTCGCCTATCTTATGTCATGTCATTATCAGGGCCTACATTTGACCTCATCATAAACTTGTAATTAACTGTCTTATTGACGTGTGGTTTTCGCCATACGCCCCATGTCTGATGACCATTGAACTACACATAAATAGTTCAATGCTGATGATTCTCTATGTTTTCGCCAAATCGAGAATGCCTCGCATGGAATTGTCTCTTATAGCTCCTCCCGAAATTGCAGTGGTTTTTTATCGTAGTTTGCTCCTTGTAGTTGATGTTGTCAAAATGAGTTCCCTCCCTCCTCAGTTTGTTTTGTATGCTTTCGCAGCAAAGGAAAATATTGTCTTGAGAGAAAGACTAGTCTTTTGTACAAAGATATTCTCTTTATTATCTTCTAAATTTATATGTTTCAATTACATAAAGGTTTCTGAAATGGTAAAAACCTCGCGCAGCATTCTTAAAAATTTTACGTTCTTATTATTTACAAACTTTGTCATCTTTCGATGTTTTTAAGCACAATATGCTTGCAGAAGTAATGGTAATTACTATATATATTTAACCTCAGTCCTTCCAAAACAACTTGCATTATTTTATATACAACATATTTCCTTTCATTAATAACATTCATTGGGGGGGAGGGTGGACTACGCGCATCATGGGGGACTTTAAAGAACTGCAAGCTGCTGAAGTCAATCGACTCATAGGGGCAACTTCCATTATTGCCTCTCTTCGACATCACATGTATCTTTTTGTTCTAATGGCTTTGCGTTTGATCTCTAGATTGTAGCGTTTAATTTGCTCCTTTGATGGCTTGCTCTGTGCGCTCTTAAATTCACTGAATATTTGAACACCAACGAACATTCTTCACACATGAAGAGATCATCTATCGAACGTAAGTTTGTAGGGCTCTTTTCCCTGAGCAAAGTCGCACTGTGAATGGTTTTTACGTGACTCCTTAAATTGCTTTGGTACTTGAATGTTTTATTGCATTGATGACAAACGAAATTGTTTCCCATTGTACAGTTTGTCTCTTGCCTTATGTTAAACGGATTCTGCCATAACGCCCTTGTTAGCAAACCTTGTCGTTCCGACTTCCCCAACTGTTTCGAATATACGTCCGACTTTCTAATTCTCTGAGCAAATGTTCCATGAACAGACTTATCACTACCCTTTTTATTTTCAATTTCAGTATGTTTTTTAGACTCTGAAAATACACTGTCATCGAGGGTGCTGCTATTACCATAGAGCTCATCTTCGAATCGGACAGATTTACGTTCTTTAGGTGATAGTCGTGTAGGACTTTTACAGATTTCTTCTAAGCTAGTTAGACTTTGATCGCTGGAATCTTCGTGGTATTCGTAGTCCGCATTTTCATGCTGGTAGCTGCTACTTTTTAACGTTTTATACTTCTTCCCCAAACTCATTAAATCAAGGATCTCTCGTTTTTTAAGCGTTGCGTTACATTTCTCTGTTGGTTTTATCCATAACATATCTGATAACTCTCTTGATAATATGCTGTTATTATTTTCATGTTCTACTTCTCTTTTTAGTCCATTCTCCTCCACTACATCCTTCACACTGCCATTTTCCATCTCTGTTCTATCCTTGCCTTGTTTTGCGGAAATCATAAACTTTTCAGGTTTATCTGGAAGTAGGACATATACTTCTGTCTTACTTTTTGACTTCGTCAAAAACATATTGTCATTTCTCATTAGCTTTTATGTGAAATATGTTCGTTCATGAAATGAATTGAATTCTTTGAAGGAATTAATCAAACACCATTGGTACAACCTACAAGATAAAATGAGTTTTAAGATCTCATTGCAATTGCAGACATCTGACAGTTTTCTTCAAACCCAATTACTGTTATCAATAACTGAATTTCATTTTTGTCTCCCACCACTGTCTGATAATTCCTTTTTAAACCGCATCATATAAAATGCACAGAATTGATTTTAATTTTTTCAAAAAGATATTCTTTGACAGGCCCTTGTTTTCTTTGAGAGTTTTCTCAGATCAGTAAGATTAAAACAAGATGAATCAAAATTATTTATTGAATATCCTGCAGTTCAGATGATCCATCGATTAATTGGCCTATCATATCAGACGTATTTCAAAACCACCACACAGCCAGCTTTTCCTGCTGCTATAAGTCCCTACTTATTTGCATTCCATTTGATCCCTGTGACCAACTATTCTATAACAAAAACCACTTGCAGGGCGAAAATTTTTCAATTTGATTATTTTGATCAAGATTTCGTTAAGTAACTGCGTGAGTAAAGACATCATATCAGATACCATTTACTGTTCTAACACAACAATATTACCAAATACTATTATGATTATTATGATCATGCCATTTGCGTTGACGTATTCACATTGCAAATGTGTTTCTATGGTGAACGTAGAAACTGTAAACATTTGCTTCAGGAATTTTATAATTTAATGTGTTGACACAAAGCAGTTTTTGACTGTCATTTTGCGCTGGTTCTAACACTTCATTTTTGGGCACATTCATCTTAAGCTACTTTATGCAACGAAGTTTCAGTTTACAAACGAGGTATGAAGAATGAAAGCCATTTCATGTGGGATAGAAAATCTGTTTGCAGATTTAAAACGATATCTTTTACTTTGCATTTTCTCATCTTTGGCCTAAAATTTATGTTTTCAAGCATAGTTGATATGAAAATGAGATGTAGCAGTAGAATAACGGAGCTACCACAACATGTGAGAAAGCATTACACAAGATGCCTGATTTTGTTTGCTTGTTTTGAGTTTGCGCAGCGCGTTTTTTCGAAGCTGCCAATTGATAGTATGGGTCACGTGATATGTTTCACTCCTATTGTCCCCGGTATACATGTTTGTTTAATGACGTCATTAAATAGGACAAATTTAGATATCTTAGATTCACGATCGTGATTGGAACTGTCATAGGATGCCTGTATTGCGCTTTAAATGACGCTTGCGTGGGAAAACTGCCGCCTTAATGTAATTGAGCTGCGCACCCTTAATCCTAGTGATCATGTCACCAACGCAGGAGCTTTAAGATGAGGATGTGTGGCAATAATTCAAAGATAAAAAGCAATCAAAAATGTATTGTTCTTCGCATTAGAAAAGATTAAAGCGATCATCTCAAGGAACACTGATTATCCATTCGTTCATAATTTGCTTTCAAAGTTTCATTTGAAATCCAAACATTTAGATCAATTTAATTCAGGCGTCCTTTGCTGGATTATATAGAACTGCAGATCCAAAACATTTGATCACAAATCGTTGATCATTAATCAGATATCACTCTCTTTTCGTTGATTGGAAATGGAATCAATCTTGAGCCAATTCAAATACACTTTTATAACCAGATTTTGCATAAAAACATTAAATCTCCGTTGATCAGCCAGTGCATGAGAATTACCCAACGTGATCATGCATAATACTGACGTTTGGCTGGCTATCTCTTACTCTCATCGACTCATCATCAAAATTCTCATCATTTTATTCTCTATTGTCATGTACAATTAGAAATCGCATTGTCAAACAGCACGAATAGAATCACAGCAACCCTCACAGATGTTTAAAACTGTGGTTTATTTGATTTGATTGAAAAGAAAAAGCTGTCACACAAGGGGCATTTCTTACCTCAATAGTTGTTTCGCAGTTTGAGATACTGTTGTTTTTCACCATCGCATTCTCGCCGCAAGCAAGAGTCAAAAGTAGTTACCGTTGGACAAAGTGGATCGTAGATGGAAGCCCTTCGATAAGTCTTTTGCAATCTATTGTCAGTTTCAACTTCGACTTTTCCGTCAGAGAACAGAGATGTGTAATTCATTCATCGTCTGTTGTGTACGGCATTACAAACATCACCAAACACTTAAGCTGCTGTAAGTACAACATTTGATTAATATTGCTTTAATTGGAACCAGTTGCACTCTGATCTCTTCCTTTCATTGATAAGACCTCGCGTGTTTACGCAACCTGTTTTCACACAGGTTTAGAAATCGAATCTTTATTTGCCAGAACTATTTAACATATTCAAAGTGAAGGCATTCAATGCGCAGACTCAATGTCTCTTGCACCTCTTCGTAACTTCAAATCCCGCTTTGCACCTACGCAGAGGTTTGATCACTGCTTGTTAATCGATTGCATGCGATTTATGAAATCATCGGTAGATATTGGAGTCATACTATTGTGGGATAGAGAAAAAGGCACAACATCCACTGAAGTTTGTTGTCGTTCTTGTTTCTTAAATTACGTCTATCATCCTATAGAGTGATCACATGGTATGAAGCCTCGTAATCAGACATTTTATTGTTATTGATATCTTTAGAGTCGCTCATATCAAAGCAAATATTTTTATGATCGTTGGCACATCCAATTTAAATCGATCGCATTCTTTCTCTTTGAACAAATCTAATTTCCTTTACTTTTCTGCCTTCAATATTTCCAACCACAATGTTTTCTTTATAACGTTAGCCGCTACGAACAGCTAGGAACTCGTGCAAGTCTCACCTAACATTTTTATGCTGATTTAATCTTCGTCTGTTACACACATTTTTATTAGAATACAGTTTATAAGAAAAGTAAGGCTCAGACTCGCTGAAATTTAAGAATAATTTAAGAGTAATGCAAAGCTCGAGATACATCAACACGTGGGATTTTGTTGTATTTGAGTTGTAGTGCTGTTTGTACATTAACTTTTTCACTATCGATGCAATATTTGTTATTCTGTTCCACTTTTATTTTGCTTTATGATGAAGAAAAGCATAATTTAAAATTTGAATATAATCATTTGAAATTCAGACATGGTTACACCTTTGATATTCAAGAATAATTTAAGGCTTAAGAGCGAAAATTGTTAAAATAATATTGAGGAGGCTCAGCGAAACACTAATTATTCCTATAGAAAAGTGTGTACCTACTTGCAGAGTGACAAACAGTGTCACAGTCATCAATGGTCACAGTCCAGTCACAATATCACCATTTTTAGATGGTCATTTTATTCGTTAAATTCTTGAAGAGACCAGCACTGAATCCGGTATTATTATCCGGTTCCGGTATCGTGCAGCGTATACAGACCAATTGGCAAATTGTACATCAGTTACTGAAAAGAGTACATTTTGCAACACAAATAGCTCACTAATTTAATTTTTCTTGACCGTAAAGCCAGTGCAAATGCTTCTACCTTAACTTATGGACCGAAAGCAATTTTCAATCCTGACCGTTGTAGTAAATGTGTGAAATCATGTGTTAGAATGTGATGATTGTATTACGGTTTTGGTAAAACGGCAATGCGATTTGATTATAGGCAAAGGCTACCGCTTTGAGCCTGATCATCTCAGGCATTCGGAAACGGTGATCAAATACTTTAACTGCCCATACAAAGCTGGCCAATTACAGCTCATTCCAATCTTTAAGAAACAGATCCATTGTGTGTTAAAAGCATATAAAATACAGATAACATTTACCTTATTACTTTTGGCTCAGCTATGAGCAACTACAAACTGTTGCATGAATCCAAGCTGTTTCTACCTTGCCTTTCTCAGCAGATAATTCAGATTATATCCTACTTTTGGCTCAGCTATGAGTAATCACAGATTTTTGCATAAACTCGAAGCTCTTTCTACGTTACCTGCTGCCGCAGATAATTCAGATGATATCACAATACATGCAACAGTTGCGTTTTCATCAAGTAGAATTTGCCCTTTTGCAAACAAGCCAAGGTCAACAGCAAACCTCAATTATGCAGCTTGAAATATTTCAAAATATTTGCGTCGTGTCCTTTTGAGTTGATCACGTGCAGGTCCGTACTGCAATGCTATGCTTCCGGTTTGATAGAGAACCATGAGACTATTATTGAGCAAGTGTCAACAGACTGTGTTGTAACATTTTCCAGCCTTAATTATCTGTTGCTTACTGAAAGCAGATTTACTATACACAATGCCCACTCCAACCCCCCAGTTCATCATGCTAGAAACTGATAAACCTATGTAAACTGCTAAATTGCAAGGAGGGCACATCGTTTTGCCATAACCTGGTGAATTGGAATCTTGAACACTTCTATTGGCGCATATAACAGACGGTAGGTGATCTAGCAAAACGTGAGGTAGTTTGCTTTGGAAAGTAAACAGTTTCTGCTACTTTGCAAATAAACAGGGTGTGGATTTGCGACGTCCAAGCAATTCTAGTTGCACAGTACTTTATGTAAATATATGTTTGAACTTGTCTTTGCAGAATGGGTCGACTTATCCACCAAGGACAATGCAGTTGCTATTAATTCTTTGAACACACACTGCAGTTGTCTGTGAATTTACTGGAAAGTATCATCACTGAAATGCCATGACAGTAGAAACTTTGTTGGAGAAAAACCGTTATGAGGAGACACTTTGAACAGAACCTCGACATTAATTTCAAGAAAATCATTGTACAAACAATCTCTCTCCTACAGCTGCACGCCACTTCTGCTTCCATTCTAAGACACTCTTAAATGTTTTTCTAGTTTTAATTTCTATCTTCAATGTACCTTACTCAATTCTTTTGCACATTCCAAAAGTTCCTCATCAGCGGCTACATGTCAACTAATTGAGAACTTATTCTGTGAAGTTCAATGCATTAGACACAGATGTAACTCAAAATATCATGATACACATGATCACCAATGGTCTTCGTTCAATATTGGAAGTTTTTATCAACTGCATTTGTTGTCAATGTATAAGTATGTAAGTATGCTGTATTTCTGAAATAGTGGAATAAGGATTGTCTTACCTTCTCAGCTTCAATCTTCACTTGTGTCTGTCAACTATTTGACACAGACATGCAGCTTTCGTAGCTCAGTTGATAGAATATTTCAAACTGAATCATGAATTCATTGTACATACTTTTCAAAGCGAGTTTTCCGTTAACTTAGCCGCGTCCTTCAAAATTGATGCAGTTAATGCTGTTTGCAATCTTCTCAGCACGTGTTTAAGAAACTGGAGATCAAATTTATTTGCTTAATCGGCTCCATTGCAAATGACATTTCAATGGTTGTCTTCACCAGTTTGTAAATATGTCCTCTATCTCAACAAAAGTTTTACAAACATTTGTAACAATAATTTGCTATCAATGCTCCTGTGCAGTAGCCAGAGACTTAGTAGTAGACTGACAAATGTCGTGTTGTAAATTTGCAGTCTTTCTCTTCTGAAAATCCTGATCGATGTGGATCGTTTGCCTCTTATCAAATGGCTTTGTCCGTTATGCTCCGCCACGCTTTCCTTCGAAATTCTCCCCGCATTTTTGTTTCTATCACTAACAGTGGTGTCGCGTGACCTTTTTTCGGAGGGGGGTATAGAGCCAAAATTTACCGACAGAAACTTGTAAAGCTTTGAATTTTCAGCATTTTTTGGCGACGTCAAAGCAAAGCTTGCAGTCCCTAGTGTATTCCATATAACCCACGCCAAAGAGATCTTTTGATTCAAATTGAAGGATGCTTCTTTATAAAACAGATGCAACAGAATTGTCGATGGTTCTTACTGCCAAAATCAAATATGATATTAAAAAATTAATTTTTAACCATAGTAAGAAACACTGCACCAACAATTTTCGTTGTTGGGACAAATTGGGGTGCTCCTCCTAGACCTGCTAGTAATTTGCTGAAATTAGAGGCATTACACTAAAGTCCACAAAGTCAAGCTATCCTCCGTCAGCCACTTCTTTACATATAACCTTACTCATTATACAACATTTATATGAAGGATACCATACTGCCCTCCATTTTCCCCCTTGCCAAATCACCTCATATGATGGATCAGAAATTTTCTCAAGCCACATTTTTCATGAAATTACTGGACCTTCCTCAAAATTGGCATAAGTTTAAGACACCTTCCTCCATCTCACAGCGGCAGAGCCGCCGTCATTTTTCCTGGACTCTGCATTACGCGCCACTAAAACTAATGGCCTTTTCTAAGATTGTGATTGAAACGCATTTGTTTTAATGACGACACATCTGATTTTCCAGTTAGATAATGAATCAAATCTTTTTAAAGCATCTTTTATGGGTGCTTATTAATATTTCAATTACACGAGAAAGTACTCCAAATCCTCAAAATCGTTCACTGAGTTTTCAGCTAACATGTCTCTTTTCTCGGGATTACCCCGTAGTAAATATTTCTTTAAAATACTATGCAAGAGAGGATTCAGCTCTGTTCTACACGAACTTTTAATAAAGCCACAGATCGAGCAGAATTTTGATTGTAATTTAGCCTCTGTTCATAAATAAAACATTTTGATGTATTCGAAATATTGACTCATTTGACATTCATCTTTGAAAAATATCCTTTGAATTTTGAGCCGCTTTTATTGTACTATCAAGCATTAAAAACCAGGATGTTGGAAAGGGGAAGGGAGCGTTCAATTATTGTGGAAACTTCAAAAGCGGGGTGGCTCCAAAAAGGTTGAGAACCGCTGATCTAAATTTACCGACGAGATCACAGAAGGCTGAGGGAACATGACACCCCCTCACCACCCCGCTAGCTGTCCCTCTGATGACCATGTCATCCATCACTAGGCTATCCATCCAACACATCATCTTTGAGTAGTATGACCAAAAAGCTATTTTTCTTCTGCTTCCTAATATTTCTTCAATGATGCTCTTGCTTTTTGAGTTTCAAAATTCCCATGTGGAACAGAAATTGGCACGAGTTGACTAAAACACTGTAGCATTTGCAACAAAAATTTAGTTCATATTTTAAAAATATGTTAAAGGTTAGTATTGTCTCTTTTATGGTTCATTTATGTCAAAACTGATGTTCAAGCTACCTACTTGACCTTTTGCAACTCCGATTGTAACTATCAACATGTGAGACAAGTCAACAATCTAGCGTATTGATTGCCATTTCCTTTGTGTTTAGTCTTTGTAAGCACACTGAATAGTGAGTATTTTTCAGATAATTAATGGATTCATCAAACTGGTACATTCTGTTTTATAAGAATAAAATTTACAAGAATGTTAGAGCTGAGAATCTCCGATATTTATGAATAATGTAAGAATAATGCAAGGCTTAAGTTTCATCAAGTCTTTTTTCAGATTAAGTTTTGATATTTCTTTTCGACTAACTTGTGACGTAATTATTGAACAGCCCCTAACTTGTTCACTATCAATATAATGTCTGCTATTCTCAGGGACGCTGGAGCATATTCTTGAGTGAAGGGACTGGGAACGAGTGGCATGCCCTTATTAGGGCGTGGCAGTGGGGGCCAGGGGCAGAACCTCTTTGACTTTTTATTTTTTATTGTCACGAACATTGCTCTCTGGAAATCAGGAATATTATTCCTGATCCATTGAGGCATGTTCGAATCACTAGAAGTGCTACTCTTTTACATCCTTTCCAAGTTATACTACCTAATCCATGAACTATAGCTCACAATCATCTTTCATTACAAGAACAAAAATTTGGGAGGACTGCAGCCACCCCCCTCCCACTGGCTCCGGTGTGCCTGATTCTGTTCCCCTTCTGCTCTATTTTGTTATGAAGGAGAACAGCAACATAGATCTGAATATATTCCTTTGATTATTCGGCGAAGTTCCATCCTTGGCAGTTAAGACTAATTTTAAAGTAATGTAAGGCTCAAAGCCAAAGATATTTAAAGGTATTGAGGCTCAGCAAACATTTAGGAAGTCTTATAAAAAAGAAGACTGTACGTCACTTGGTCACATACACTGATCAGGGGCACGTCACATAAACAGATCAGTGTTCACATAGAGTCTAGAGACAGAATCGCGGTCGAAAGCATTGACCAGCGGTTCCTAACGAACATGCGCAACATCCCATGTCTTCTTGCTCCATGTCGCCATGTGGCTGTCCGCATGCACAGAATTTGGGAGTTGTAACATGGAGCAAGGAGAGGGCTAGTGTCGGAAGTTGTTAAATTTCCACAGCAGAATGATGGCAAAGGGTCCATTCTCGAGTGTCTTGCAAAGCAGTTTATCTGGCATTGATTTTGGGAAACAGGCCAATTGGTTTGTCTCGCATGTTGACAGTTGCAGTGGGCTATTCTATTTACAACAGAATGAGCCTTCGATATCAGTGAAATATGAGAGACAGATGCAAGACATCGAAACTGCAGTTTCGCAGGGTAGACTTGAGAGCTTTATTGGGACACCTCCACCAGTTGGGTCACTTTGCATTGCTCAGTATTCAGAAGATGGTCAATGGTACAGAGGCCAGGTTTTGGGATTTATGGAAGATGATTCAGAAATTGTTGAAGTAGTCTTTATCGACTATGGTAACGGAGATAATTTATCTTGGAAATGCCTTAAAAAAGCGCCAAAAGAATTTTCAGAGCTTCCTGCTCAGGCAATTCAATGTAAACTTGCCAACATTCAACCAGTTGGGGGAATTTGGGGTAAAGAAGGGATAAAACTACTGAAAGAGCTTATATTAGAGCGAGAGCTAGTTGGCAAAGCAACACATTTATGTAAGTCAGGAGCAGTTTTAGTGGTGTTGTATGCAGATGAAGAGAAATCAGCATTAGTTGCAGATCAGCTTGTAATGGCAGGTTATGCATATTGGAAAAGAGTCAAGTCATCGTTAAGTCAATCAAGTTCGAGCAGTTCCAGTTCTGCCAGCATCGCAGCGTCTGGCAATGCAAAACCAGGACAATTAGGGACATTAAAAATAAAAGTTGGGTCTCATTTTCATTTATTTATCTCGCATATAAATAGTTTAGATAGCTTCTATTGCCAGCCAGTTGAGAATTCCAAGAGTTTGGATGAGGCAGCCAAGGACATGCAATTGTTTTATAATTCTGATAAAGCTAATGAGCTTAAATTATCAAAAATAAGAGTAAATCAAATTTGTTGTGCCAGATATTCTGTTGATGCTTCTTGGTACAGAGCAATAGTCAAGATGGTGTCTGTTGGTCAAAACTATGAAGTCCAGTTTGTTGATTTTGGAAATAGTGAACTTCTTCCATCATCAGAAATAAGAGATTTGACATCAACATTCAAGCAACTACCCATTTCAAGTCTTCACTGTTTTTTGCATGGAACAAGACCTAGGGATGAAAAATCAGCTTTTGATGAAAATGCTATCCAGAAGTTTGAAGATCTGACATTTGAGAAGCAATTAGTTGGATATGTAAGTCATGTGGATGAAACAGGGAAATTAGCCGTTATCCTATATGACAAAACAGATAGCACTAATGAAATTAATATAAATAAGGAGCTGGCAAAATTAAGTACTGTTGTGTTTGATGATGATGTCAAATTTTCTCCTGTGAAGAGTGACAGTTCACAAAGTGTAAAAGAGACGGCAATCCCCCATTTGGTTTCAATGCAGTTGAATGAAGGAGACTGTGAAATTGGTTATGTTGCATTTTCTCAGTCACCATTTGATTTCAGTTGCCAATTGTCTAAGAGTGCTGCCAATTTAGAAAACATGATGCAAGAGCTAAATGATGAATATTTAGCATTGAAGCCTGGTGAAAATAAGTTACAATTGATTGAAACAGGAGTTCCATGTTGTGCAAGATACAGTGGAGATGGCAGATTTTACAGAGCTGAACTCAAAAAGATTGTGGGCACAGATGCAATGGTAAGTTAAATTATTACTTTGCATATCATCTGGAATTTGTATTTCACAAAAGCAATGAAAATGCTTTCATCCTTTTGGATCATATGCAAAGATTTCTTGCTATTTTCAATTTTGAGACTCATGTTTTGACTGGCATTGAGATACAATAAGAGGTTACACAGTTTCTATTTCCTTTGGAGATTTACTAAGATCAGTGATGTTAATGCACACTATTTTTGATTAAAAAATGTATTTGTTATCATTTGTGAAATAATGTAAAACTTTCAACTATTAAGGGTTTTTTCATATTTTGTTTGCTTTAAGATTTCTTTATAAATTATTTTAGGTACACTTTGTTGACTATGGAAATGATGAACAGTGTCGAATGGATGAAGTGAAGTATCTGAGAAAGGAGTACTTGAAACTGCCAAAGCAAGCATTCAAATGCAGATTGGCTGGCATTGAAAAATCTTCTGGTGGTGATTTGCCTAGTGATGTCTGTGCACGATTCAATGATATGGTTATGGACAAGGAATTCAATATTATGTTTGTTAGTATTGATTCTCAAAGAATTTGTGAGGTTTCCCTTGTTGAAAATAATGACCGAAATGTGGTAACATTTGATGCAGCAAAAGTGCTTATTGATTCTGGTATGGTGGAGCCATTGAGGATGTTGAGTAAAGGTATTTGGTATCAGTAATAACACTTTCCCTTCCTATCTTAATTATCAAACCTATTCTTTCATTGTTTTGCTCAGGTGCAGATTGTATTTGATGTAGATGTCAATAGTAAGCAGTGTTTTCTCTTGTAACATGAATTCTGCAACTTACATCTCTTCTCCGTTAAATAGCCAGTGTAAATTATGCAATGTTTTTAGTTGGATCAATAATTTAAATGAACGCCCTAGCAAACTTGTAAAAATTTTTGGAGTTCTTTACAAAATTGAGCCTATTCTCCCAACTGAAACTTTTCTTTATTTTTATCATTTCTTTATTATCATTTTACTGATTGAGGTGAAGTGTGTATTTTATTCTTTATTGTGATACTTTTAGCATCAAATTTGCAAAAATATCCATTTTTATTATGCTTGGCTTCCTGGATACTTGGATCTTGTATCAAATGTGCAGCTTCAAATATTTCAGGGCCATTGCTTGTGCAAATTGATAGCATTTGCAACTTGAAGTGCATTGTACAATTTTCTTTAGAGCATGGACTGTAAATTCCAGATTTTCATGAAATTTATAATCTTCATCTGCTAGCATTTGTCTTTGAATTTGTAAGTTAGCACCAAGCTTTCTTTAGTAATTATTTTCCATTGAATTCTTCAGTTAATAAATGTAAAACAAGACAATTATCTTGTGAAGACAGAACAAAGAATATTATGCTACAATTTGGCTGAAGATCCATTTGATACATGAAGCCAAGCTTTGGAATGATGTAGCCTTTAAAATTGGAAACTCTTTCTCAAAGTTTTTGTTTAAAAGAAAGCTAAAACATCATTCCCAAAATGCTGTGGAAATGAAAGCTAAAATATTTGCTCACTGTGATTTCTCTAGTCACTTTCTGCTAATGACTCTGAACTTGTGCTTCCTATGAGCAAATGGGCTTCATCTTGTTAGTGCAGCTACTTTGTGGGCCCCTCCTTCATAACTAAACTTAAAATATGCAGTTTTATTTGAATCTCAAATGACTTTGCAATTTATTTTTTCAAATGATTTACCAGTTCTTTTGTCAATAGTTTTTTCTACTTATTTCCTTGTATTTTCTTAACTTTATGACAGTCTTAGTTTTCATTTATTGTAATTTCAGATGATTTAGGACCTGTAACAACTACAGAGCAATTCCATGACATTGAAATCCCAAAAGGAGAGTTCATGGATGTCATGCCCACACATGTTGCTAATCCAAATGAATTCTGTTGCCAGTTGCTGGAAAATTTTGAACAAGTTGACACATTAATGGCTGATTTAGAGAGCACATACAAAGAAAGTAGTCCAAGCAATAACTTAAAGTTGAAAAATGGAATGCCATGTGTTGCTTTGTACCCAGGTATATATTGATGCATTCTTAAATGTATTGGCTTGGTTTGAAATATGGGTACACATTTTTTATAAGAAAATCATTATTTTGCCTGAGCCTCAATTTTCTTAACTTTTCCTGAAATTGAGCCTGAGATTTTTTAAAATTTTCCTTAACTTTCACTGAAATAAACTGGTTAGAATGTCTTGAACATTCATTGTTAGTATTGTAGACTTGAATTTTAATTCCATCTTTAACATTTGAGATAATGATAATGACATAATATAGATATAGATTGAGATAATGACAAAACATCAATTTTTGGCCAATAAAAACACTAAATTTTGGAAATTGACCCTCATGATTTTCTTAAGAGTTTTTGACCATTTGGGCCTTATTTTCTTATAAACTTTTTTCTTATAAAAAGACATGTAGTGAGAAAATCTGCTTTAGTGTTCCTGTGAATCAGCTTCTCCATTTAATTCTTGATGTTTTTCATTTCACCATTTCTTCTTCTCAGAGTTTCCATGCCTCCTAAAAACCCTAAAATATCATAGAGAAAGTGAACCACCCTAAAAATTCCAAAAAGCCCTAAAATATCAGGAATATTTTGCTGTTCTGCTAAATTTTTCATAAGTTGAATTTCTTTTCAGCAGTTATGTTGCTTACTAAATTATTTTATGTTAGTTTATCATAGTATAAATGGTTAAATTAATAAATTATCTAAAATTCTATGGTGAATGTATTATTTTGTGAATAGGCATAATGACTTTTTCTGCTATATCAATTATGTTATGGCCATTACCCTATGTATATCATGTCATCTGAGTGACCTTTTGCCCATTTTTTCCCAATAGTACCCTAACACTTACCAAATTTCTCAGAAATTTAAAAAGCCTCTAAAAATGGGGGGGGATTCTCCTAAGTTATCCTAGATGCTCTAAAAACACTGATGAAAGATGATTTGGAACCCAGTTGCTTTTCTTTTTTACATTTCAGGCAATTATTTTTCCTTTTTATCCAATTTTTGAGGATATTTTCATTATAATTCTTACTTAGAATTCTTACATTGTTAAGTTTTTCAGTTCTTTTGGTCTTAATTTTTGACATTATAGAAAGCAAGTTTGTTTGACATGTTCAAAATTTCATGTCTATTATTTCTTGAAGTTTTTCATTTGATGAATTGCAAAGCTGATTGCTTTTGATAAAAGGGACTCTTTTGCAGTTGATGGCAATTGGTACAGAGGGGTGATAGTGCATGTTCAAGGCAGGGAAGCTGATGTAAATTATGTTGATTTTGGGAACACTGAGACATTGAAGGTGGATGGGATCAGATTAATTCATTCAAAATTCATGAAATTGCCTGCCCAGGCAGTTGTATGCTCATTATCAGACATCATGCCAAAAAGTGAAAGTGCTTGGTCAGAAGATGCGGTTTCTCTATTCTCAGAGCTTACACTTGAAAAGCAACTAATTGCCTGTTTTAAATTGAAAGGTAACTCTTCCTTTGATTTCTAGCTTTTTCTATATTATTTCATTTTATGTTAAGACATGCAAGGCTGGTGTATGTGGTGAAGTCAGAGCTTTGACATGTGAATAGGGCTTAGCAATGGAGTAGTGAGGAATGTTTGTTTTGTAGATGAAAGCAATTTGCATCATGTTGAGTTACTGGATACTCAAACAGACAGAACAAAACAGCTGGATATTGCAGACATTCTCATTGAAAAGGGGTTTGCAAAACAGAAAAAAAGACCTTCAAATTCTCAAAAAAATGAACATCAGGTATTATTGTCTTATTTGTTAGTTAGGTAGTGCTTACTTTTTGGCACAATAAGGAAGGTAGAGAATAATTTCATTCTTAGCTAAAAATTTTTCACCCTTACTTTGGCTTCTTTCATTCTTACTTTCTTTCATTTTTACTTTGTTTCATTCTTACTTTCTTCTATGTAGCAAGAAACCCAAAATGGTTGCTACTTGCCTTTTTTTGTGTTTAATGACATTTATGTTTGTGTGAAAATTTAGTCATTTTATATCTGATAGAGGATTTAAAATTCCTTAGCCACATGATCATCAATAGGTTAATTTGTTTACCATCTTTGAGAAACATGATGATTATGAATTTTTGATAGGAATCTTCAAGCACAGAAAAGAAGACATTTATTAAATTGAATTTGAGGGCCAAGGCTGAAGAAAAAGTATATGTTTCACATGTTGAGGATTTAGAGAATGTTTACTGCCAGTTGACAAATCAAGAAGACAGTCTATATGAATGTGAGTGCTTATTTTGCTATTCATCTTTTACCCAAAACTATGATTGACACATCCTAATTTTGAAAGTGGTATTCAATTTTGATATATGTGTTTGTTTTCATCAAAACACTGCTGTTCTTCTACATTTCATTGTATTCTGATTAAAGTTTATAGAGTTTGCAGTTGAATTTTATCTTTATTACTTTGAGAGAAACATGCGTTAGTTATCATACATCACATGTTTTTTTCACATTTCTCAACAGTTTAAGATTTATGACTCCTATTTTTAATTTAAAGTATTGGAAAAGGTCAGCCTTGAGTCAGAGAAATTACCGCCTGTGACTTCATTGGTGAAAGGAAAACTGGTTTGTGCATTATTTAGTGAAGATAATGCATGGTATCGAGGTGAAATTACAAAGGTAATTGATAGTGGAAATGCCATTGTAAAGTTTGTTGATTATGGAAACAGTGAAAGAACTACAGTGGCATCAATGCGTGAGATTTCATCTGGTTTATTAGAAGAGTCTCAATATGCAATCCACTGTTCTTTGTATGATGGTGGAATGAAATGGAAAGAAGACGCCCTGAAGGAGCTTATCAAGGTCACAACAGATAAAGTTTTGAAGATGACTGTCAAGCAGGTGAAAGATGAGAAGTACATTATTGAATTATTTGATGAAAATAATGTTTCCATTGGGTCAAAATTGGTTGATTCAACCCAACTGTTGCCTCAGAATATGTGTCAACAATCAACTGGGAAGGAGCAGTCAGCTAGGAAGGAGCAATCAGCTGGGAACAAGCAAATGACTGTAAAACACCCTATGGTCGAGAGTATAGAAATAAAACCTGGAACAAAAATGGACTGTTTCATCTCATACATTGAGTCTTTGACAGAATTTTATGTTCAGCAATGCAATGCCAGCAAGGAACTTGATTTTATATCAGAAAGGCTTATGAAAGCACCATCATTTGCAGACCTTGGTCATCCAAAGAAAGGAGCTGTTTGCTGTGCAAATTATGAATCAGACAATTTGTGGTACCGTGCAGAAATTATCCAAGTTAATGGAAATGAGGCTGAGGTTAGTACTCTATGAAAGTTTCCATGTTAAATTGACCATTCATAAATGCTACACTCACAAATGCTTAAGACAAGATAACTTGATAATTCAGTTGATTTTCTTCATGTAGGAGGCATGGAAGGGAAATTAATTATGATGAGTTCCATTAAGTCAAAAAGAGAAAAGTAAAAGGGAAAAGTATGAGTAGAAGTGGTAGAATGAAAAAAAACATGGTTTTGGAAAATGAATCTTTTCTATCGATGTATGTTTGTTTCATGTTTATTTGCAGCTTTTTTTCTCTTTTTCTGAAATGTAAGGTGAAATGTATGTACTTGACATCTGACAGTAAATGCAACTATTCATTTGACATTAAGATATTTTATTTTAGGCATTCTTCTTTGATTACGGAAACAGTGACATTGTCAATGTCAAAAGCTTAAGGTCACTGCCAAAAGACCTGTATGCAACACCTTGTCTTTCAATTGCTTGTGCGCTTGATGGAGTGACATCACAGTCTGATGACCACATTGACACATTTTGCAATATGACTGTTGACAAAACAGTGTCAGTTGAGTTTATCAGGAAGAATGCTGATGGTCGCTATGATGTTGAAGTGAGAGTCAACGGAGAACTGGTTCTGTTTCAGAAAGGTAAAAAGGATCCAGGTCTTGTTGTGGATGTGAAGGAAACTGCTTCCAATGAAGAAAGTAATGCTGCTGCTACTGCTTGTAGCTACTCCACGGCTCAGTCGCCTGCTGTCATTGTTGAATTCAATGATAAATCATTGCAGGTTGGAGATAAGGAAAAAGTATTTGTTTGCTATGTTGTAACTGCACAGGAGTTCTATTGCCAACTGAGTAGGGAATCTAATATGCTTAATAGTATGATGGAGAAACTGGAGGAGCATTATGGGAATGAACCTCCTGGAAAAGGGTCTTTAATTTCATTAGTGGCTGGTGTGCCTTGTGCTGCTAAGTACTCTGTTGATGGTTGCTGGTACAGAGCATCTCTTGAGGGCTTACAAGATCCTGGTCATGCCAAAGTGAATTTTGTTGATTATGGCAATTCAGAAACTGTTGAAGTTAAAGATTTGAAGATATTAAAAGAGGAGTTTCTTGAGCACCCCACTTTTGCCTTCAAGTGCAGCCTGCCTGGCTATGAAGAGTCAGCTGCAGAATTTGAGAATGAGGTCATGGATAGAGAGGTTGAGTTGAAAATCACTGGACTTTGTGGTAGTATGCATGTTGTGGATTTGGTTTGTGATGATGGGAGGAGTCTTGGTTCATGTACAAAGTTTGCAATGGGATCTCCAGCAAAGGTGAGAGAGCATAAGCTGAAAAATTTTAAGAAAGCAGAGATTTTAAAAGAAGGAAGTACAATTGATGTTTATTATTTGGATGGTAAATCGCCTCAAGATTTTCATTGTCATATTGCAAAATATGAAGTTGAGTTTGGGACATTGACAAAAGAAATTGCTCTGAAAGGAGCTGAATCAAGAAGTTTGGATGCAATCGAAACTGGGACACCATGTTTGGCTTTGTTTAGTGATGATGGATTTTGGTACCGAGGGAAAGTTTTAGAAGCAGGAAAAGGCAAATCTAAGGTTGAATTTGTTGATTATGGAAATGAAGAATGGGTAGAAAATGTTAACATAAAGAGCATTTCAGATGATTGGTTGACATTGCCTGTCCAAGCAGTTAGATTCTGTTTAGCAAATACCTGTCCGTCAGATTCAAGAACTTGGACAGTAGCGGAGAGAGAGTTGTTCCAAAGCAAATGTGACGGGAAGCTCCTCTCAGCTACAATCAAATCCTGCAGTTCAGAGAAATTCAATGTAATTTTAATTGATACGCAGAAAGGAGAAAATATTAATGAAACTTTCAATACCTTTTTGAATGGAAACAGTGATGATATAGATAGAATTGATGACAAGCCTCGATTCAAGAATGCTGAAGTGAATAAAGGAATGGTATTGGAGGCTCTGTGCACATTTGTGAAAGAAGATGGTAAATTGTCCTGCCAGCTGATTAAATATGAAAAGGAATTGAGCAAATTAGTGAAGGATATTCCATTGTATTGCAGTCAAAATGCTGAAAGAATATCAAATATTGAAATTGATTTGGCTTGTTTTGCACTCTATGACATAGACAACAGTTGGTACAGAGCAAAGGTCTTGAGATCTGATGGTAACAGTTTAACAGTGAGGTTTGTAGATTATGGTAATGAGGCAGTTTGTTCAATAGATAATTTGAGGAAGCTCAGGCCAAAGGATTTAGAGCTTCCTGCCACATGTATTGATTGCAACATTTCTGGAATTGTTGTTGATAAAGACGTTGTTAATGCTATTGAACTGAATTGTCTTGAGGAAGAGTTGATTGTCAACATAAAAGATGTTATAAATGCGGAATTGGTATTGGCTGATGTCTTTATAATGGAAAATAAGCAGGCTGTTTGTGATATTGTTAATAAAAAGATTTCCAGTTCTGATGCCATGATTTGTGAAATGCAGAATTCAAATGCAACAGAAAGTATCCAGAGGGTAGGTGTTTATTTTACATACAATTTCTTTTCCATTTTGTTGTTTTCCTTTAATTTGTTTACATGTAAATGAAGAGCAGAATTTGTCGCATATTGTCGTTAGTATGAAGCAATGTTGAAATCAAAATTTTGATCATTTTTCAGTATGAGAAAGTAACCCTTGAAGTCGGAACTTCGAAGGATGTGATCTGTACGAGTGTGACGTCATTTAACGTAGTTTCTTGTCAAGTTTTGGGATTTGAAGACAAGTTTGATGAGATGATGGACCAAATTGCATTGCATTGTGACGAAAATCAGGATGTATTGAAAAGTGCAGTTAAAGGACAAAGTTGCTTTGGAAGATATTCAGTTGATGGTGGATGGTAAGCTCATTATTTGAATACTTGCATAAAATCAGATGTTAAAATGGTTAACCTTAGTGCACAGTGGACTGAGAAAGCAATTATGAAGAAATTTTAACATAGCTTCCAGAAAAGTAGATCTATGGTGGTGGTTGCTCATGCCTTACATGAAAAACACACTTACTGCCCTTTACCATGTGCACTTATTTTACAATTAGTAACAATGGCTTTTATGTGTGAAAAGGCTCCGCAGCGCCACAGTGAATGCGACATTTTTCTGATGGTGGATGCTCCAAATTCAAATCTTTGATGATATCAAATATTAATTTGTCTGGGTTTCATTGCGAATTGGTTTTGAAAATCTTTTTTGTTGACATATTCTATTCTTTCAGTCCACCCTTGCTTGATTATATTCACAACCAAATATTCTTTTTTTAAAAGTTGCGTTAAGTCAACAACAATCGATACATTGGATTTGCTTTCAATTTTTCCTCAGTAAATACTCAAAAAATGCCAAAAAGGTAATATTCCTAATTGGTAATTACCTTTCACCCATGAACTAACCTATCTGAAAACTGACACTTTTGAAATTCCATCCTTAGCAATTTTTTGCAAATCATCAGTTTGAAGGAAAAGCGCCATAAGAACGCCACTTTCCCTACAGTTATTTTTATAATAACTTGAAGATGGAGCGAAATTGTTTCAAAAATAACTTGTCGCAAGTCAGCATGCAGCATTTAGCAAAAACATTAAAATTCAAATATTTATAGCTTTTGACCTATAAAAGATATTTAGATGAAATTTAAAAAAAATTGATTTGCAAATGTGTAGCCTTTCTCCATAAATTGACATTATGGATAAGAACTTCAAATTTATGAAACTCTGCACCTCAACCCACTGTGTGGTGGTTTTAATTGATTCATCATTAGGCCATATAATATCCTAATTTTCGTGACCTTATTGCATCATTTGACAGTAGTTGCTTACTCTTGATCGTTTATTCATTAATTTGTTCATTCACTCAGTAATTCGTTCCTTCACTTATTCATTTGTTCATAAAATGTTTAGGTACCGAGCAGAAGTTCTTGATGTTTCAAGTGACAAAGTGAGGTTGCTATACGTTGATTATGGAAACGAGGATGATGTTCCTTTTGCTGATACTCGAGAAATGACTGATGAATTTATAGAATTACCGGCACTTTCAATTTCATGCCAACTACATGAAGTAAATAAGGAAAATCTGGATGTCTTTAAAGCTAAGGATTGGCTGGAAGGTTCGTGTGTAAATGGCGTATTCACGGCCTATATCATTGCTGCTAATGATGATGGATCTTATGAAGTAAACCTGCGTTTTCTTGATTCAAACAAAACCGTAAATGAATCGTTATTCACGAATTTTGCGCATCTAGAGGACACTGCGGAGGCAGCAACTGCTAATGGTGAGGCGACGTTTGTTGCACCTGAAGAGAAACCGGATTTTGATGATAAGTCATCCTTTCTTGATGAAGCTGCTCCTTCGCAGAGTGTCATTGAAGAAATGCAATACACAAAGTTACAATTAAAGACTTCTGAGAGATTACGAGCAATATGCTCATACATCGATGATGACGTAAACATCTATTGTCAACCAGCTGAGTATTCATCGGACCTTGAACAGTTGATGATCGATATAACGGATTATTGTGTAGAAAAAAATAGAACTATTGTCACTATGGATGTCGGTGTTCCGTGTTTTGCGCTGTATTCCGAAGATGGTACATGGTATCGAGCTGAAATTGTGAAATTTAATGGAGAAATGTTTGAAGTTCTTTATGTTGACTATGGAAATTGTAGTTTGGTTAAGAGGGATGAAGTTTTACCAATGACTAAACCGTTTTTGAAACTGCCTATATGCTGTTTTACCTGTATCCTTCAAGGTTTGTAAAATTTTTGTTTTCATGTTTCCTGTTGTTTAGTTGTTTCATCCACCTTTCAGCCTTTTCTGGTAGCTTATTTTCAGGTGTTGTGTCATGGATTTTTTTAGTGAAAGCGAATGTCATGGGCTGCAAGTAGGACAGGAGTTCTTTCAAATGTTGATTCCTGTATTGATTGATCAATTAAGTGTTGTTGTTGTTGTTTATGAAAATATTATGCTTTACTTTGCAGGATCCCTTGGTTCATTGCCATTGGCTAACGTGAAAGTTTGGCTTGAAGAGAATTTGATTGGGGAGGAGCTTGAAATAGATATCATTGCAAGTCACCATGGTGATTGTTACTTAGCAAAATTGTATTTGGAGGGTAAAGATGTTGAAAATCTGTTGAAAGAAGAGTTTCAGGAGAGGGAAGCATTGAAAGAGGAGACATTTCTTGTAGAGGATGGTGGTTCTGCATCAAATGAAGTGGATAAAATTGAAATAAAGAACTTCACTCGGGAAGATGTTTCATTTCCCTCCAATGAAAATGCATTTTGCACTCACGTTGAGTCCTTGCATGAAGTGTTTGTGCAACGGTCCAAGCACCAAGAAAAGTTTGATGATCTTTTTGAAAATATTCAAACTTATTGCGATGAAAAGGGCAGTATGCCCAAGGAATTAGGGAAGGGTTCTTGTTGCCTTGCAAAATATTCTCAAGATGAGCAGTGGTATCGGGCTGAAATCATGGAAAATATGAAAGAGTCTGTCAAGGTAAGGTTTGTTGATTATGGTAACACAGACATCGTGTTGCTTGAAAATACGCGTGCATTGCCTGACGACTTTGCGTCACTCCCCGCAACATCAATTAAATGCCATTTACACGATGTACACGAGGAAGATATTGATGTACCGGAAGCAGTCCGATGGCTTAGGGAGAATGTGATTGAACATGAAGTTAGTGTGGAGATTCTCAACGCTTTAGAGGATAGTTATGAGTGTATTTTAAGGAAATCAGGGGATGATGAATCTGTTAATGATCAGTTGTATTATCAATTTGAATTAGCAGCGGAAGACCACTGCGAGGCCGCAGACATAAATAGTACGACTGAAAAAGGAACCACTGAAGAAGTTGAAAATGCAAGGACTGAGATAGAGACCACAGCAATAGATGTCGAAACAAAGGATAGTGAAACCGAGGCACAAGTTGACCACGAGGAGACAAAAGCCAATGAGAGCGCGCCACAAGGTGGTGAATGCGAGGTACAATCTGATGAATGCGAGGCACAAATTAATGAGAGTGAGGAACAAGGTAGTGAGTTTAAGCAAGCAAGAAGTAATGTTGAATCGACTGAGAAAGAGGTTGTTGATACTGGCAATAAAGCCGAATATTATGTGGGAAAATTAAGCCAACAAACTCCAAAACTAGGAGCAAAGGAATGTGTTGTATGTACGCACGTAGAGTCATTGAATTGCATTTCAATTCAA
The DNA here is from genome assembly GCA_018155075.1 of Cassiopea andromeda. Taxonomy (NCBI): domain Eukaryota; kingdom Metazoa; phylum Cnidaria; class Scyphozoa; order Rhizostomeae; family Cassiopeidae; genus Cassiopea; species Cassiopea andromeda. The sequence continues at coordinate 245,629 of WIPJ01001730.1, forward strand.
CTGCTTGAATTTCAGGAAAGATTTCATGAAATGTCAAGAAAAATTTCGGAATTTTGCCAAGAGTCAAAGACTTTGCCAGAGAAATTTGATGGAGGACTCAGCTGTTTAGCAAAATCTGAAGACGAGAAATGGTACCGAGCAGAGATTGTGTCTGTTTCAAATGAATATGTTGATGTTCGCTTTGTTGACTATGGAAACACAGAGACAGTCCTTAAGCAAAACACAAGAGCTATTATGCAGGACTTTGCCTCGCTTCCTGCTATGTCAGTCTCGTGTCAGCTGCATGACGTACATGATAGTGATATTGATGTTAAGAAAGCGGAGGATTGGCTTCATGAAAACCTTGTGGAGCATGACATTGATGTAGAAATTATTGGAAGGATTGATGACACATATGACGTCATCATAACAAGGAAGCATGAAAATGTTTCAGTGAATGATCTTCTTTACAAAGAGTTTGAGTTGCAAGAAGATTTGCCTCCTGTATTAGAAGATAATGGAGTGACATCAGAGGGTGATTCTAGTACAGTTGAGGCAGCGCATGCCAATTTGAATCCAAACGCAACGGAGTTCTCACCATTAACCGAGTCAAGTTCAACTTCAGACCCGAGTGAGATTCAGTCAAATACGCGTGTGATTCAGTCTAGGAAAATCGATTTTGGTTCTACTGTCAAAATGCATCTTTCATTTCAAGTGTCGCCCTCATTGTTTTGGTGCCAATTTGATGATTCTGGCGATGAGCTGCTGAAAATGATGGAAGAAATGGAATTGTCGTACGATGGTGACAATTTGCCGCCCTTCAGTGTCATTCCAGAAGTTGGTACAATCTGTTGCGCGCAGTTCTCTGAGGATCGTAAATGGTATCGTGGTGAGGTATGCGAGATTTACGACAATTCAGACTGTATGATTCATTTTATAGATTATGGAAACAGCGAAAGAGTCGAATTGAGTGACATGAAAGAACTGAAGCCACAGTTTTTTAACCTTGCAAAGCAGGCAATTAAGTGCTCACTTCATGGAATTAGGCCTATTGATACAGAGTGGTCGGAAGAATCCACTTTTGAGTTTGAAGAACTCTGCGCAGATAAAATCCTTGAGGTTGATATTCTGAGTGAAGGGGAGGCGTTAAACGTCGTCCTTAAAACTGGTGACGTAGCTGTTAATCAGGTAATGATAGAAAAAGGATTCGGGAAAGTTGACGCCGCCACCGCATAGACGCATTGATTTGGTAGTCAGTTGCTTCAATACAAGAAACCCAATTTGATGGAAAACTGAGACTGTTCACTAATTCATATGAAGCAAGTTACAGTGTTTGTGGGTTGTTGTTAAATTGTGTTCCATCGTTCAGTTTTCATGTTCAGGGTGTTAACTAGCGTTCTCAGTAGCCGGTAACCGGCTACTTCCCAATTCACTGATTCCTCGAATTTCCCAAAATGAAAACAACTTTATGGTAAACGCACGTTTTTTGCGTGGAACCCACCTCTCACATATTACAAAACAACCGACCGTCTCGTCAAAAATAACATTATTTTCAAGCGAATAATGACACCGAAACACACGTGTGGCTTACAGCGCCCCCTCAGACTCCCGAACTGCACTGCGCAAGGGGTGCTAGGAGGTCGCTCTTGGTGCGCCTCGCGTAAATTTCCGTGAATTTCCCAAAATGGTATGACCGGCCAATGCGACCAAATTCTAGTTAACACCCTGATGTTGTAGTAAAGACAACTTAAGATATTGCATCGTGAAATATCTGCAAATGAGTGAAAACAAATCCAGCGAAAAGATAAATTATAAATGTTTTGTTTGTTATTTTATATTCCCAGTAGAATTGTAGTTGTTCTGTTATTTTTTCGTGAGATTGAAGGCTTCACTGAACTGGCTTGCTAGTTGGATATTTTTCGTCAATTTCCGTACGTGTTCTTAATAATGGTTGATGCAGAAGTAGTGCTATTATCTAATTTATTAGATAAATATTTTTTTACTATCTAGCTAGTCTATTTTTATATGTTCTGTTATATATTTGATATCAGAGTTATTTAGCAGCTGTTCTAGAAGATGGGTATCGGATTCCATAAGCGTTTCTTTCTCAAATTGTTCTTGTTAGGCGTCGCTCTTTTGCAAATTACTTCATGCTATCTTTGGTGTCAAGAAATTTATGAGCAGTGCTCTATGAGTTTAAATATACAGCACGAACCAGTAATTGGTTTAACAATTTGAGCTTTATGACTTGCATACAGAAATATTTTATTTAGATCCAAAATCGCCTGTCGTATTTTCCATTCCAGATTAATGGTATCTTTCATAATTTAAACTCAGCTCCAATTATTATGCTTTAAGTCGTAAATAGGATTGTAAGGTGATTATTTTTTAACAGGCCATTTTATGAATATATTCATTTGTATCTGCTGTTCAGGCCCTAGCACAAGTATTAACTAGGTTGTCGTGGGTAGGATGCCAAGAAAATTTGCCTTAAAACATTGAAAATGAGAAACATGTCTCAAGTTTCAAGGTTATGGAGAAAGGTTGGGGTTACTTCTCGACGTTAAAGGCCCTGTTGACAAGAAGAGGATTTTATAGTTTTCAAACAGATTTAAAGTAGTGCTGCCTTTGCATATTTGATTTTCTAGTAGAACATAAGAAGGGGACATCATTTATTGGCTCCTGGTCGCTTGTGTTGCTTCTGATCCGTGCTGTACAAAACCGGGATTATTATGCTTTTACAGGAAGCTCACGCCCCAGAACATAGTGTCACTTGGTGGACTCAATAAATAGCCTGTGGTAAAGGTTTCCACAGCTGGAGGCCATTGGTGTTCCCAGCCATGCAAATTTGGCAAACTTCAACTATTGTAAATGTTTTTTCATGTACAAAGTCGTCAAGTGTCTTGGGACACTTAGTATCTTTTTTTCTGCTCTTAAATTTCACCTCCCCCAAGCAATGTTTTTTTAAGAAATACATACAATAATGGAAACATGCACGTACGCAGGAACTCATAAGTGTCTCACAGATGACCCTTCATTGTTCTGGGGCAGAGGTTTTCATCCAGGACTTTGCGGCGGATCCCAGCACATAATTTGGTACACTCTAGGGGAGCATCTGGTTCTTTTCATCGTCTTTTTGATGCAAGAAGATTCTTAGCACAATTGTTTGCTGAAGGAAATGTTACTGTTTTGGGGGCCATGGCCTCCCAGCCCTCCTTCCATTAGATCCGCCCCCGAGGGGCTCCGCCAGAATGCCATGTTTGTTGTACGAAAGCTATGATCGACAGTAAGTTGTAATCTCAAACTACTTGAGTGTTTCCTTGAGGTTTCCCTTCAGGAAAAGGACTGAAAAGCGCTGTTCTTGGGGATGGGGGGGGGATACGTGCATGGCTCAGGGATTGAAAGGTCGAAATGAATGTTTTGTTAACTAGAATTGCAGCCTCGCTTCAGCTTCATTAAGGTAATTGCAAAAGAGGCTACTGACGCTGTCCTATAAAGCAAAAGCGAAGTAACTTGGAAGTGTTGCAGCTTTTCGATAATTTTTTGCATGCAACCAATTAACTATGCCTGAGGAAAAAGTTCAGACAGGTATGATGTAATTGTTTAGCAGCCTTCTACGTACTTCCATACCTTTTGAGGTTACAAATATCGTATGTCATTAACACATTCTAAGATAACGCGTCTACAGTGTGCTCCATGCCACACCCACTCTGTGCTCGACCATGTCTATTTTAAGACTGTACCAGAAGTCTGGTACACATTTTCAGCTATTGTTTGATAATAGATTAAGCCCCGTTAGAAGTAAATTGCATCTTTTCGTTGTTCACAGTTTGTGGGGATATCTTGCCAGATCAACTTGGTAGAACTTTGACACACGAGCACATACGACTTCAATATCAATGTTGCTTTCTGGACCCAAAAACTGATGCTGAAAAGGAAAGAGCAAGAGACCCTGAAATTCGCTTGGATAATCTTGGTTGGATTAGACAATACCCGTTAGTTAATTTCATTTTCTTTGTTGTCAAATGCCAGCTGGTATAGATATGAAAACAAATCTACATGCAGAAGGTCAAAAATATTTAATGAACTTATTCTACTAAAGGAAAATCCCTAAGGAGCCTCGAAATTTGAAAAATGTTTTGTAACTGCAAGCTACAAGAATTAGGACGTCAGATCCATTGGTTTCCAGCCAATATTGGCATAGATTAAGTAATAAAACTTTTTTCTTACCTTCTCAATGCTTTCAGCATTACATTCTAGCCAGAATGAAATGGAGAATTCATAGTCTTTATGCTTTTTGTATGGCATTAGATATGTGGTAAAAATTAGAAGACTATTAAGGAACTTTGACTACTACAATTTGATTATTGAAGGTCCATTAACTTTTGGACCTAGACTTTGGGGTAGGTTACTTTTAAAAAAGCATGTAGTGCCAAGAACAGTACCTTCCTGAGACTGTCAGTTGTAAGTTTGCAAGGCAGGAAATTGTAGCAGTTTACATTGAATTTGCTGAGAGACAGCTGAAATCTGTTGATCTGAATATCCATAAGAACTTCATTGATTTTTCATCACAGTGGAAATTTGCAAGGTTTTGAGATATTTTGTAGTGTAGTGTATGCACAGAGACATTTAAAAGTTTTGGTCATTGATTTTGTGGAATTGCTGTGCAAGGAATGGCATGATGGGAAAGTAATAGATGCTGCTGGTGGGTCTGAGTACCAAGGAATGTGGCTGGACTCAACTTTGAATATGAATGAGCACTTACAAAGAATTCTGGGAAAAGTAAATAGTAGAATTCAGCTCTTGCCTCATGTATGTCATTCATTATCAGTTTTACCACCAGAGTGGTATACACCTCATTTATTTTGCTGACAATGCTATATTGCTCTATGCCAGTCATAAAAGCCTTGGGTACCATGGCAAGGGAATTCAACAATGTCCAGAAAATAGCACAACAAGTAATTTATGGATTGCAGTAATTCAACAGAAGTGAACTTATTTCAATTAGCAATCATTAAAAGATCAAAGTGGTGGTGCAAATGATTGGATGTTGGGAAGGAGCATCTATACCTGCACTCAGAATGTATGAGGACAACATAGATCACCAACATGAAGCAATAAGTCACTACTTAGATTTCCCTTGGTTAAAACTGAAACTGTAAAAAGGTCACGTTACTAGGACCATCCTGCTTTCATGAACTCTCTAGAAACATGCGTTCTATGAAATAAATTGTACATTTAGATCCAAAGTAAAACAGGTAGAGGACATCATTTCAAGAGCTGATGTTATTGTAGCTGAAACTTAGTGTATTTTATGTTATAGTTAAGCAAGGTCATAAGTCATAGGTCAAGGTCATAGGTCCTTATTGATAACAGCACTATCACTGTACAGGAATTATTATTATTATTATTATTTAGAAAATGTAGCGATGAAAATTTAGTTATTCTTTGATTCACTCTTACTGTAGAAGTTTATGCCATATTTCCATCTTGTGAGCTACACTCTGCCTAAACTCTATTTATCAAATCATAGATACAGCCACCTTGAGAACCTGAAGCTTGGTGATGAGTCACTTAAAGTAATGACATCTGAAGTTGGTTACTTCAAAGAGTGTGGAGGAGGCTCTATTGTAGAAGCAACAACAATTGGAATAAATCCAGACTGGGAGTTTTTGAAACAAGTGTCAGAATTGACAGGTGTTCATATTGTTGCGGGGACAGGGCATTACATGGGGTTTACTTTGCCAGATGAAGCTAAAAATGCTAGCGTTGAGGATTTGTGCAAGGTAGATATTCTACCAATTAGAATTTAGCTTTGATGATTGGAGTATGAATGAAAGTTATTTGAATTGAGAAGTTGAATGTTGAATATCTTGACCATGATTACCCACTGGGATTTGATGCAAAGCAAAACAGCTGAATTTATGCATTGCTGATTTATATATTGCAATTTTGTGTGAAAAATTACTTTCTGACATGCAATATTTTGCTTCACTCTAGTTTATTGTTAAAGAAATAGAAGAGGGGCGCAATGGGGTAAAAGGTGGAGTGATTGGTGAAATTGGGTGCAATTATCCTTTGACGGATGTTGAGAAAAAATGTTTAATTGCAGCCTCAAAAGCTCAGGTATTTGCAGATGTTGAAATAATTCTTATCAGTATATTAAGGCTTCTAGTTAATGTATTTTCTCATATTTACACATTTTCTATAAAAAATCTAACTTAAGGCCTAGCACTAAAAGTTTCCTAACTTCTATCCACACTTTAGTCTTAAAATTTCTTAAAAGTTTCTTAATTTCAGAAGCTAAATTGTAGTAAGAACATAAACAGAGCATGGATGAAGTAAACTGATAGTATTATAGCAAACAAAATACATGAGTGTCAATTCTAAAGAATTGTCATGTTCACATTGTTATCATTCAGCTTTAATGTAAACCAGATAATAGTTCAGTGTTTTATTTGTGTAAAGTTTCATAGCTCTTTCTTGTAGTTCTGGGAGTTTCTTAAATTTTAAGGCCTCTTGTACTAGGTTGCTTGTAAACTGGTGTATTATGAAAAAGATGTATAATGTTTTCAAATTTAAAGTTAATCTTTATTTGCTATTAATTTTATTTCAGAAAATGACTGGAGCCCCTCTGTTGATACACCCTGGTAAACATCATGATTCACCAATGGAAATTGTAAAGATAATTAGAGATTCAGGGGGTGATGTATCCAAAACAGTAATGTCTCACCTGGACAGGACAATTTATGAGTATGATGGTCTAATTGAGTTGGCAAAGACTGGGTGCATTCTAGAGCATGATTTCTTTGGAATAGAGGTCTCTCTTTATCAGAACAACCCTTCTGTTGATTTTTTGAGTGATGCCCAAAGAATACACAGAATTAAGCACCTGATTGATAATGGATTTGCAGATCAGCTGGTAATTGCACATGATATTCACACAAGGCATCGATTGGTATGTCATGTCTTTTTTGTTACATTTGATGGCCATATTGTAATTGTGTGTACAAGCATGTGTTTTAGACTCTAATGATAGGTGTGACATTACATTGCATGTGAAGCCAGGGCCATGACACACCTTTTTTCAGATTATTATTGGCTCTGTTTGAGGGTGTATCTTATACTTAGTAGCATTAGCATTTCCTTTTGCACCTGTTCTCTTAATTCTTAATCAAAATAAATGCAAAAATGAAATTGAAAAAAAACAAGGAAATCCACCAAACCACAAGCAATGAATTAGGGAAGAAATTGATTATGGAAGTGCTGGAGAAAATGAGAAAGCAGATGATGAAGACAGCAAAGAAGATCATGATAACATTAGTATGGAATGTGATTTTGTTCTGACTTATGTGGGGATTGATAAGAAGCAGTTGGTCATGTTATCTGAAAGAGACTATAAGTGTTTGATGAAATGGATGACAAACAAGAATTTAACAAATTTTTTAATCTGTATACTTGACAGTTAATTTGATTATATGAATGTTCTTCCAAAGAATTAGTTTGTATAGTTTTTTTGAGTTTATTCTTTTTTGGAAATAAACATACTTTGTTAGAATTGAGAAAAGGGGATGCAACCTGTATATGGTAAGGCATGGTAAACAAATGTTTTCTCAGAATTCAACCATTGAATTTTATATCCAGATGCATTTTATACATGGTGAAATACGATACCTTAAGCAAAGACTTATTAAATAAGTATAAATATTTGCAATGATAGGCAATGATGTTAAGAAGTATTTTATTCTTTGAGGACCATTTCCTATTTATCTAATCTTTACTCAGGTCAAATATGGAGGACATGGCTACTCCCATATTCTTGCAAATGTCATACCACAAATGCTACTGCGTGGTATAACTCAAGAGGAGATTGACAAAATGCTCATTGAGACACCCAAGCGATGGCTTGCTTTCTCAAAATAGAGGATTTTTCATAGATTATGAAAATATTTGGTATTCTACTTACTTTTGATAAAATCATATCTTGTTCAATATTTTTCCTTCATTTTCTAAATTTTTAAACCTATTCACACTTTCACATTTATGTATATTTTATATTCTCTTTAGTATGATATAAATAACTGTTGAAAAAAACAGCACCATACCAAAAAAGATAAGCAATGTGTCTGTCAGTTCTCTTCTACTATACTTGTTTATAAGTTTTTTACTCATTTGAATGACACCAGCCATTCCTTTTAGCTCCTCCTGTGTTTCTTGTAATTGCTTTGATGAATCTTCAAGAACTCTGGTACTCTCAATGCTATGCTCAACCTGACTGTTCATCATTTCTGCAATCTTAACTAAATTTGATGTTATGTTGGAAGCTACTGCTGCAGCTTTATTTTCACCCTTTTTTCTTTGTACAACTGGATTTATAGCAGTCCCATCCTTTTGTTTTGAGAGCAGGTTGTCCCTTGCCAAAGTTGATAATTTTTCTGAGGCAAATAAACTTGCTTTTCGTACATTCAGTTGTAGGGACATCATCACTTTTTTATGGTTTTTAGCAAGATCTTCCAATGATTCCTGTCTGATCATGGTGTCTTCCTGCTCCTTCAGTTGCACAAGTGCCTGCAATATGCAGAATTACAGGATAAGTCAGCTTCATCAATTGAGGTCAAGCACTAACTTTGCTCAGAAGGGATTGCTCAATTTTTCATATTATTTGGATATAAGATATCCATGCCACATGGCACATCTATGTGACTTACCACATCTATGCTACATCACAAACATATAAAACCTTGATTTATTATTGTCTGTATCTCAAAAGAATGAAAGTATGTTTATGCTAAGATATGTTCTGAGAAATACTAGATCTTGGAAACGAGGTTGGTTAAATTCATGTTTCAGTTATTTTTATCAATTTAATTTTAAAAAGCAAAAAATCTTGCTGCATCTTATACTTGAATATCCAATGAAATGCCTTGCAACAATCTTCTTGCTCTTGATCTCAATTCTGTCAATTCACTTTCACTTGTGTCGCATTTCCTTATTTCATTAATAGTTATCTCAACTTCTAATTCATTTTTAGTCAATTTTTGATCAATCAATCTTGCTTCCATGGAAAGCTTCTCTCCTATTGCTTCCGCCATATTGTGATGTGTTTATTACAGCCTCATTTTGGTAACTAGGTATGAGGCAAGCTGAGGGCGGCCGCGGCAAACAAAACAAAATGGTTTATGCCACAGCGTGCGCCAGAATTCTCTTTTGAAGCCGTTAAAGCATGTGTTGTAAGGTTTCACGATGTAGGCTCAGTATTTTAGCGTTCCATGTTCAAAAAGTCAGAGCTATGAAGTTTTTGAGCACAGCAAAGCATTCGCGTGTCAGTCGCATGTACTGGTCTAGATGTTCAAAGCAGCCCCAGCAAGCACAGAGTTGTATTTCACAAATTAGTGGTATGGCGTACACAGGTATTCATTTTTGTCCTCAATTTCTTGTTTTTGCACAGTGAATCAGTATATTTTAGTGAGCTAGGATAATTCTTAGTTTGTTGCACCTGTAGTGATTTGACCTGGCCATATCACTTCAGGTGCAAAAAATTTGCCTATAACCTCGCATAAAGGCGCTTGCTCCTAAACCTGGATATTCAAAATTCCTGCATTTTCAAGTCTAGAAAATAGACCCGCATATAGAAACCTGGGGCCTATATCTTTTTCGCTAAATGTCACTTTGAATCACCTTATTCTTTAGCCCTGTTTATAAGGGTTCTATGGAGTAAGCAAGTTAGACTGTATAGAGCCTGTAACACCATTACGAAACCTGAAAGATTAAAGATACACTGGGATTATCTATTAGTCCATGAAAGTTTGTGTGTCAGGAAAACTAGAGAACAAAAGAGGAAAAGGTAGAGGTCCCTTGTTTAGTGACTGTGAAAGTATCCATGAGCGTAGGAGGCGGGGGCTGCAGCCCTCCAAGTTGAGCAGAACATCCGTTTCACTCGGGCAGATGTTCTTAAAGAACAATAGGAAATTCTGGCAACTTTTCTGCCTGCTCTGCAGCTCAATTTGATATTTCAGACAGAAAATTTACAGCCGCCTTAAAGTTGATGTCACCCATGAAGGTATCACAGTATATTTTCTCAAAACCATAGCCCATTATTGAATATTTGTGTACTTAATATATATACTTTAATATATATACTTTAATAAAATCTCCATGTTTACTGTCAATAAAAGAAAATTGATATTTGAAAAGCAGGGCTGGATACAAACACTGGTGCCTTTATATAAGCAGCACTTATATGCAAGATTATGGGGTAATTTATCACAGGGTTACAGGGTAATTTATCACCAATTGCTAAGGGACTGATAATTGGTATGTCTCAGGAAGGGGTGGTGTTTTCCTCAGCAGGTATGCTTGGTCTGAGACATACCCCCAAATTGAATTGCATTTAAAACTTGTACCCCCTATCATGGGAGCTTGTACCCCCATCTCTGTCATCTTGGAATATTGATAATTCCTGGTAGCTAGTCAAGACAGGTAGCGGAAACTCTATTTAGATGTAGCCTGTGTTTTTTTCTGTGTTGTAAATGGAGTCTTCTGTATGTGATATGGTAAGTGACTCATAAGCCCCACTAAAAGCAAATATGAAGAAATATGCCCCCTCTGAAAGAGGCATTTTAAAGCTGTACCTGTCATGAAACACTCCACCCCTCCCTGAACCAGGTTGAAAAAGTTGCACTCACTCGCTGCTACAAAGCTATGTGAGCTCCCTAACTCACACCAAATATGAACTCTACTCACACCTCAGAAAATTGTCTTCGCAGTTCATGCCATTTTTTGCAGCAATAGTCTTCCCCCTCTGCTGTAGTAGAGATCCCTATGATAAACATTTTTCTCTTGTATACTTTTTGAAAGAGTGACAGTTTCTATTTAATGACATTTGATTTAAGCTGGGCCTTTATGAATTGGTTCCCTTTAGTGAAAAGTACTTTGAAATAGAGACAGTAGGAAGGAGGTTTAGGAGTTTGTAAGTATCTCCACAGAGGCACTTCACAAATATTGCATTGATTTCAATTTAAGCTCACAGCTTGCATCTGACTGGTCCTTTTGCAGCTTGTGCCTGATTTTGGAGCTGCTCACAGCTCGCACCTTTCCAAATCAGGCCACTCACAACTACGCCTAGGGAAAAACATACATGTTTTCCAACCTCGTACCTGAGACATAGTAAATGGTCAGTCTAAATCAGTGAAATCTTTAGAAAATTTAAAGATGCTACACATTTTCTTATTTGATGAATTGTGCATTTACACTATTTGCAAGACAAGTAATATAAGCATAGCTTTCTGTTGAGAGAGACGGATTTTAAAGGAATTCAAGTATGGTACACTTTGGATAGTGAAGCATTGGATAATACAGATTCTCAGATAGACTAGACTTTTTCCTTACTCCCAAAATTTTCTATACTAGTTATTCCTGATTTTTTTAGAGGTGACTCTGCCACATTGAGATTTTCCTTTCAAATATTGATTTCAAAGTTGCTTGAAAATTGTCAAACTATCAAAACAAAGTCATGAAAAAGCCCTCTTCTGAGAGAAAGGAGACAGAAGTACCACATCTAGAGGATTTTCCATAGCTATTTGACTAAGTGGCAATTGTTTTTGTTGCAAATGTTTGTTGAAGAGAAATTTATGCTTTTCTTGTTTCAACTCAATGTGTAGTAATTAGCAAAATTATTGGAAAATTGTACTGGAATTCATAGAAAATCTCAGCATGATTAGTTTCAAGCTTTAATTGCATTATTTTCAACCCCTACTTCATTCTCCAGATGAACTTGTAAAGTGGACAAATTGTGACAACACAATAGAACTTTTAGAAAAGCGTCAAACAGAGAACTCATTGCTGCCAATGTCTTTTGACACAGCACTTAAAGAAGATAACTTTGTTCTATGTTTGAAAAATAGACCCTCCTGTTTACCAAGATTTCTACTTAATCTTTGTTTTTCCCTTACTCCTGAGCAATCTGGATTATCTGGATTATCTGGATTATCTGGATTATATTTCTGGTTGTGTTGTTTATGTGTGTTGTTGTTGAGTTGTTTTATTCCACAGATCATTCTAATGAGTCAGAAGTGCTCTTCTATTTTTGTGTTATTTTCAGCTTTTTTGCCTTTGTTATTTTCTAGGTGCTCAATTTTGTGATGTCATTCCTTGCTACTCATATTGCTGTTCAAATCAAGTGAAGAATTCAACAGATTTTAAAAGATTTTATGGCACTAGGACCAATAAACCGCTCTCTTCACAACACACTGCAAATCAATTTGTGAGATGGTTGTTACCAGAGGAACGAGCTACTCTTTTAAGTGCTTTAAAAGAATTTGAGGCAGAAGATGGGGTTTTAAAACTAGATGAAGGTATTCCTATTTATCATGATATTTGGATTATAGTTTCTGACTTTTGAGCATGGTTTGTATTTTCAGTCTGTGGTTTTGGCACATAGGTATTGATTCAGTGACTGTAATTAGAATTTAAGCCATAAAAGGAGAGCTGCAAAGCCAAAATGATTTCTCATAGAGAAAAGGTATTGTCTTGAAATATAGCAAAAGCTGTAAGTTTTTAAAAACTTCTGACCAGTTATGAAATTATGTGTGTACTAGCAAGCCTTGAAATGAGAGGTGCTTGATCGAGCACAAGTGCCTCCACACTCACCTTACAAATCCTACTGGCTTATTCAAGCTCCTAGAATGGATCAATTGTTTATATTGAAGATATGCAATTAAGAGAAACATTTTGCTTGAATCTTCCTTTAAATATCAATAAAACAGTAATTAAATGTGCTTTCCATCTCTCCCATGGAATTGGAAGTCTGTACATATAGAGTCACATTGTGGACAAAATTTGCAGAACAAATTTCATTATGTTGTGGCACTAAAGCAAACCCACTGCTTCGCATATTTACTTTTGTACAAGCAATTCGTCAATGGAGCCCCTTTTTGATCTCAAGGAATGTGTTAGAATATTACGTGTCTTATTTTATTGTCTGTGAGCATGTACCACTGTAAAAAGTGTTCTTAGGGGGTACATGCCCACACTCCAACCAGCATACCTCTGCAAAACTATGTAGGATCTTGATCAAGCACCTTAATGAATTGAGGAGCTTCATCAATCAAGTGCCTAACACTTGCTCATTTGAAGGCCTGGTGTTTTAGAAACAAAGACAATAATTTCTCCCATGAGTTAAGAGTGCTTACAAGAACTTCACAATTGCATGTGACATCACAAATACCACATTTTTCATTCCCACATGTGAAATGCAGTATCTAGGCCATGATACATTAAAAACAACTGTTTCATTCATTTATTGTGTATATAATTGCATGATAGTTAAAAATCAATTCTAACTTGTCAATAAATTTTCAGAACCAGATCATTTTATCAAGCCATACATATCTGTTGCTCATCACAGCTCAGACAATTGAAATTGTACTGGAAGCTTTCCTGACTCATCACAGAATGAAGGCAACTTATCATGGAATGAATTAGGAATATGGAGTGGTAGATGTGTATTTAGTGTGTTGTGCCTTTTCAATTGAGTACTATTTTATTGATTTACAACTCAGTTATTTTGTTTTTCTCACTTTAGCATGGTTTTCCATATAGGTATTGGTGTAGACAGACAACAATTGGCAACAATGTCTACACCAACTCCTAGTTGGAAACCATATAAAATGAGACAAGCAAATTTTAAGAGTTGCAAATCAGTAAAATAGTACTCAATGCTAAAGCTATCTTCTTGTGATGAGTCAGAAGAACTCCCATAACAATTACACCTCTCTGTGTTGTGATGAGCAGCAGTTTTAAACATACATGACTCCATAAGATAATTTGGTTCCATTACAGTGGGTGATGGTACAAAATTGATATCTATCTAGCTTACCAAGTACTTCTTTTCCCTTTCATTTGGCACTTCATTGTCAGGGATGAAGACTCAAACAGGAATAGTACATTATCTGGTATTACTTTGAGCTTCACCTGAATCCCAGCAATTTAGATCATTTCAGGGTTTCTTTTAGATCAGGATAGCAGCCTCCTAAGTTTATCATTGTTGGGAAAGGAAAACAAGGGTTTACTTCATCCAGTGGTACTTTATCATTATGGCTTGATGCCACCTGTATAGATGGTTTTTTTTGAAGTGGCATAGTATGTTATTGTATTCTCTAATCATGTGAGCTATTTGTTTATTAAATATTTGTTGATAATTTTGTTGTTGATTGATAATTTTGTATTGTATCAATATGCATGTTGATTCTTTGCAGATAATGAACCTGACCCAACACTTCAGCAATTAAGATTAGGTACATGCCATGCACTTGCTATTTCATTTCTTTCATCCTTTCACTGTAACTAGCCAGTCCTTAACCTTAAATCTTCTTTCAACATATTTCTCATTTGTTTATTTTTTATTTCTTTGTTGTCCATTTGATTTAGTATTTTAAACCCTGATTTTATTGCAATGTTTATTAAATTGCATGATTTTAATGCAATGCAATATTTAGTATAATCTTTCTTTAATATAATATTTGTTTAATATATATATACTGTTTATTTACTATATTGTAAATAATTTCTTTAACAAAGTGTTTTCTCTGCTACTTCTTGAATGTATAATGATTATTTAATATAATGTTTATTCACTACTGTGTTTATTTTCTCTAATGTTTCATTACTATAATGTTAATTTATATAATGCTTTTGTATAAGGTTTACATTGTATAATCTTTATTTACTACTTAGTGTGCTATTTATCCAATATTGTGTTTATTTAATATATTATGTTTTAGTATATTGTTTGTTTAATGCAATGCTTATTTAATATAATGTTTGGTCAATATAATCTATATTTAATGTATAATTTCATTACTGTAGTATTTCTTTGATATAGTGTTTATTAAATATAATTATGTACTATCATATTTCTGTAATATACTGTTTCTTTATTATGTTTATTTAGTATAATGCATATTTAATATGTTGCTTATTCAATATAATTTTCATTTAATATATTGTTTGTTTACTATAATGTTAATTCATTATGATATTTATTCATTTGAGGATGATAACCACAATGTGTAACTACTGCTGTGTGTAGTTAATATAATGTTTCTTTAATATCATGTTTCTTTAACATACTGTTTCTTTAATATTTTATTTGATAAAATGTTTCTTGAATATAATGTATATTTACTATGTTTATTTCATTACAGTGGCACTTTGTAATGCAATTCCTTTTGTTGGATTTGGCCTCCTTGATAATGGAATTATGATCTTAGCTGTACGTATTTAATTTTCGTCCTTAATTTTCTTGGGTAATTCTTTTGTGTCAAAGCTTTGCCCTTTACATTATTGGCAGAATTTATTCTTGATAGATGCATTTTTGAGTAAATCTCATGGCTCATGCAGGTCCTTGAACTCCTTGAAAAGTGCTTGAATTTAACATGCCATTTCAAGGGGCACTTGAAACTCCTTGAAAATGAAAATTTTTCCTTGAAAATTGATCAAATTCCTTGAAATTTGTGAATGTTTACTATTTATTTCATTCACAGCTATAAAACAAAAAATAATTTAAAGAAATATCCAAAAGAAAGTTTAAAGAAAATCATACAAGAAAACTCTTGATATGCCAAGAAATGTATCATTTTTTGGTATTTTAGGCTTCCTGTTATTCACATGTGTCTTTTGTTAGTGTCAGTCTAGAGCTCCTTGAAAATGTTTAGTTTAGTCCTTGAAAACTCCTTGGATTTGCATATCAAAATCCTGCACAAACCCTGAAATCTGAAGATTTAATTCAATTCAAATATTATTTAGATGTTGAGAATTATCATTATTTGTCTAATACAAATGGGTTTTTGCAGGGTGAATACATTGATCATACTATTGGAGTTACACTTGGAATATCAACTATGGCTGGTTAGTCCACATATCTTGAGAGCATCACAATTTGGTTCTTTCTTCAATTTTTTTAGTTTACAGTTACGTGATAAATTCTGCTAATAAAAACATTGTAGCGATAGTAAACTTCGCTTGCTTAGGCCACTTCAACTGTTCACAGATGAGGCTAGTATGTACCAGTGGCATAAACTCTTATAATTTATTGATTATTCTTCAGGTTATCATTTGCTGTTGTTGGGTGATAAAAAAAATGGTTACCTATAATATACCCAACATGCAGCCCATTGCAACCACATTATTATCTGAAATACTGTAATGCAATTGTTGTTCCTAGATGAAGGCTGCAGGGGGAAAACCATCTCAGTTGCATTTTGAAACAATTTGAGAACAAGCGAAAAATAAATTTCAAACTGTAATGATTTATCACCAGCAAAAGAAACACGAGTCAATAATATCTTGTTTAAACATTACTAAATATTGGTAATTACATCTTATTTCACTTTGTAAAAATGGGAGTGTCCAACAGGCTCTGCAGACCATATACTTAGATCATTTTGCATTGGTTCATCTTCATGCCCAGCCCATACACATATGGACATGAATCATTTCAACCATTTTGGTACACACAAAATTGAACCTGAACTTCACCAGCAAATCAGTTATTAATCTCAATGTTTCAAAATTTGGACTTTGATTATTCTTCCTTGGTACTCTTCAAGTTTGTTTAGTTGCTGCTGGTGCAAATACATCTTTTATGAAACACAAATGTCCCCCATTCTTCCCCAGGACATAGGAACAAGGGGACACAAGAGGGAAGTTCCTAATTCCCCTGATGCTTCTTTTGAGAGATTCTCATGTTTTCATCCATTGGTTACTGGTGCCCATATAGTACATTTACCTTTAGGTAAAAAATCTCAATTTTAAGTTAGAAACCAAGGTAGCAGTTCAATGTTATACTTTTGTACAATTAATTCAAATTTTTTGCATGACATGAAGCCATGCACTAAAGATCATTGATATCCAAAGTTGATGACATATCCTTCTCTTTTCCAGCTGCTGCTGTTGGAAACTTAATTTCTGATATTATGGGGTTAGGGTATGTACATTCTGTCATTGTATTTTCTCTCTTTTTTTAAATGTGAAAGAAGTTGCTATTAAGTATAGAAATAGATGAAGATATAGAATTCAGTAAATGAGGCTTATTGAATGGGGAATATCTTCTTATTTTCTTGGTATTAATCCTTTAGGCTTGCTGGTTATGTTGAAGCTATAGCAACCAGATTTGGCTTTGAAGCACCTGCAATGTCAACAAGGCAGGCCTCAATGTGGAAGACAAAGTATTCAGCATATTTTGTGAGTCCCCTTTTTCTTTGATGCTTATGCGAAAAATATATAAGAATTTGAATACTTTATTATAGGAAATTTGTGTTAAGGATATTAGTTGTGGAAATGTAAAAACTTTGGCATAGATTGCAACACTAATCATGGAGATTGAGATGATGATTAGTGGTATGCTTTTGATGGTAAATTTCGTTTTCTGTTGTAATTGACATTTTCTGATATCATGAAGATATCTGAGTCTAAGTGCTTGGACTGTGTTTTGTGAGAATATCAATGAAGTTCTGATTGAGCAGAAGTTGATTGGAAGTGCTGCTAATGATGAAAAAGCAACATAGAAGGAAGTGCTGCTAAAGATAGAATGGGAACTTTCATTGTAAACTTAAAGCTTTTTTCTTTGAAAACAGTTATTGATTATACAAAAGTCCTTGTTCAACCTCCCTCTAGTACAAGATAGGTAGATTCTAAAATGAAAAGGGGATGCTATCTCCTTAATCAACCTATCCACTGAGAGAGCCCCTCCTTAAGAAATTCCTGTATATACAATTCCTTTTGCTCTTGTGGTGTAATGATGTATATATTTTCTATTAAGTTCCTCTGCTTTTTGTCTTATTAGTTAAGTAGTTTGGTTTTTATGTTTAAGTGCATTGTATGTAGTGAAATTTTAAACTTATTTGAAACAGACACTTTTCTGAAACTGAAAAAGAAGAGGTTATAAATAATTATAAATAAAAGGAGATTATAAATAATTAGAATGTTAGTTATACTTGTTATGCTTGATTGCTTTTGCCTATTGTTTCATTCTACATTGTCTCTTGCAGGGGCGTGGCATTGGGATTGCAATTGGGTGTGTACTTGGTATGTTTCCTTTGTTATTTATAGACCCAGTTGATGATGAAGAAAAGGAACATTTGAAAAATATATAGTCTGTAAAGGCATTTGCCACAAACATTGCTCCAAAAGTGGTTATCATTTGTGGGTTGGTGTAAGTCGTGGAAGAATGAGTGAATAGTGAGATAATGACATAGAATAGGGTAGTTTATGAAAGAGGACTTAAGGTTATGTATGTATGCATGTATGCATGTATGTATGTATGTATGTATGTATATATGTATTTGTGCCTTGCAGAAATGCAATGCTTGGCACCTTTAATATTTCAGTTCTATGGCAAAATGATATTTATGTAAAAGATGTAATGCATTGAATAATTAAATTGAGTTTTACTTAACTCTTGTTGTTGTGTCAATTTATTTCAATAAAATAGATAAATGACATTTCCAGCCTTGTTAGAGTAATTTTGTATATCAGCATTCCTTATAAGAAATTTTTACAATTTATATCTAGTCTTTACGCTACCACTAAAAAGTTGTTTATAAAATACAATAGCACAGCAGCAAAACTAAACTAAGTTATTCCATTAAAAATCCATTTACTTGTTCATTTTCATAAATTCTTTTCTTTTCACTGCAATTTGCACCTTTCTCCATCTTTCTGAAATAGTGTGTTTTGAAGAATGTCCAGTGATCTAAGAGTAGAAATATTCTACACACCTCCAACATTATGAAGCAAGAAAAATGCCTTATTATCACTTGTAAAGATATAAAAGAGGTGGGTCACAGAGAAATTTTACATATAATATTATTTTCTGATTCAAGCAATCTAATGTGACTCATCAGACTGCTTGAGAGTCCTAGGGCACAAAGATGATTTTTGAATTTGAATGCAATAGTGCTAGTAACCTTTGTATTTCGATGACCAAGCATGCCAAATGTATCACCAACATTTTGCATTGTATCTGTGTGAAGTTTGCGCTTTTTCATTATAACCTGCCATAGAAAATATTTATTATTGCCACCAGCAATGCCTGTCTTATTTCAAGATTGCACAAAGAAGTGAAAACATTGTTTTGGCATACTGGAAGCATGTTTGTCCAACTGTTGCTAGGCTATGATGCATTGGACAATGATGTATTGTTGTGTAGGTAAATACAAGCAGATTTGTATAAAAACTAAAAGTTAAGAGAAGTAATGTTTGAAGTTGGCCCCATGTTTTTGACCAACATCTGGTTTTTTCTTTCCATACACTTCACTCCCTCAATTTAAGGAAGTTCTTGGAAGCCATCACTCCAAGTAATTTGAAATTATCTGGTAAATAATGCAAAGTTGTAAAGAGAAATTGACAGTTTGCTTTCTAGTCTAATCAAAAGCATTTTGCATACTATGCACTTGGGTGTGTTATTCAAATGAGTCAATGTGATAGTTATACTGTGGTATCTTTATGTAAAGTTTGCTGCCTTGCTTCCCTGTAATATGATGCTTGTCATGGGGTGCATTGAAATGGGTGTGGTTCTTTTTAGCATCTTATCAGTGGCTGGATTAAATATGATGGTTTCTGATCCATTTAGGAAGTACTTTTAGCCCATAATAACAATTCAGCCCATAAGAAAGCCTTTTGTTCTTTGTATTGTGCAGTTTTTAAAGGAGTTTCCATCTCTTTGTTGGTAAATCAATCATTAATTAGCTTGACTCATAACAGACAATGGGCATGCTATGACTTGCAATCTCTACATTTTAAACTCATGCATCACATTTCCATGCCATTAGCTCCTTTCTGTGCACTGCTAGTCGTGACAATTGAATTACCTTCTTGAATATGGAACTACTTGTGTTTGATTTGTTTGTGGGAATGCTAGTAGACTAAGACATACAATTTGGATACATTTTTCCCTTTAGCAGAGATGTCTTACTTACAAAATTTCACTCAAATCTTACAAAATTCACTGTCAATCATGGATGTCATTAGCCCTGTTGAAATGATCTCAACATAAACATCACTCTACATTTGTTGAGTAGAGATTTTGTACCTATTTTAGCACCCTGTTCATTGGTCTTCAGCCATGTTGACTGGATCTTGAATGCAATGAAAAATGTACAGTGAGGTGACTCAATATTTCTATGTTTTGTAAAGTGATTCTGAGAGCATTCTGACACCCCCATCCAGCAAATTTCCAGTCATTAGCTTATCAAATCAAGGAAGTTCCAAGCAAAGGAATCTTCAGAATGTAGTGGGTGTTGAGTTTACAGTTTTTTTAATGCCTAATTCAATATCAATCTACAAGTGTTGAGTGAAATGTTGAAAGTGTTTTGCATGGGTTTATATTTGCTTGCAAATAAACTAGGTCAATATTATTCTATTACACAATTGTATTCCTCTTTACATCTTACATCCCAATCGAACATAGAAAGTAGTCATCACAAATACTTACATCAAAGTCTTGATATTGAGTCTTTGGAGATTCAAATTGGACTGGAGTAAAATGTTTATCATCAAACTAAAAAGTGATGTTCTTATATCATACTCAATATTTTGCCAAAAGGAAATGAAAAGAGTACAATCTAAATGAATTTGAAAAAAGTTTCTGATGGATTTGTCTTGAAAGCAAAGGAGTATGTATTGCGAACATAGTATGTGTTAACTAAATTCAGTTGTACAAACATTGAAATGATGTACAAAGTCTGTTTGTCATTAATGCTATATTATCCTGTACAACTGTATGATGCCACATTTGGGAAGCAAACACTTTGGTCATGCTTTTTAGCATGGCATCTGTTATGCCTGACATTTAAATTAAGCTTCTTTAGTTTGTTTCCACCTTCTTTTGCCTGAATTTGGAGCAGAAATTTTCATGGAGAAATAAGGTCCAATCTCCTTTCTTGAAGGGAATCCAATGATCATGAACAAAATATTGTAGCAAGTTTTCTTACCATACCTGACCTGCTTGTAATTTGGCAGTTGACCTTCCACTCTCAGGATAGCAACTTGTGCTTCTTCCTAAGTCTTCCTTTTTGATGAAATCAGGAGAGGTTTGGTTTTGTAAATCCACTGAATCATGGCTCTGTAATTCTGAGTCCATTTTTACATTTGAGGTATATTGAGTGTCCTCTTTTTGTGCACAAAAAGGCTTTTTCCATTTCAGATTGATTTTTAATTTACAATTTCTGTTAAGTGCCAGGGGGGCATCCACATATGTCACTATTTTTGAATGTTGCAATTTGACTGGCTTTTTCTGTGACTGAATCATCAATACTGTTGCATCATTTTGTGTTTCTTTACATGTCTCTTGCAGATTTTTATCATCACCAATATTTGCAGATGGTTTTTCACCTAAAAATTTAATTGAATCAGATTTAGTTACTCTTTCAGACATATATAAGTTATTCAGCTCATTATCAATTGTTTTCATGAATAAATAGCCTTTGTGCTTTTTAAATTTCTCATTGCATGAAGAAATCACTTTAGCTATGTTATGTGATCATTCCATAGGTATAAGTAGATCTCTGTAAAGAAAGCAAATTGAATAGGAATCCTGTCACAAGATTTAACACTAGCACCATCATCTTGATGCTGAAGTGAACTTCAAGGTATGCAAAGGGGCTTCAAAAGCCTTCTCAAATTTGATGATGTTTACAAGTAAAACAACTAGACGCGTTTCTAACTTGTAATGATGCTCCGAAATTCATTGAGGATAATGACAATCCACGCAAGCAAATTGAGCATTATGTTTACTTAATTCCAGAAGCGAAATATTTGCAATTTAGTCAAACAACAGTTCACTTGGTGTCATGCAAACAGCAATCATGAGGCCTGCCAACTTACGATCAGTCTAACAACAACAGCTCCTCCGCATCCTATTTGCAAAACAATTGATACACACCCACTTGAAACCGGTGTTTGAAACCAGGAAGCAGAATTGGTTTCTCTATGGCAATAACATTCATTCAGTTGATGCCCGGCATGCGGGAAGCACATCAGAGCAAGGGGGCAGCTTTCTCCTGTGAATTGTAAAATCCCAGAATACATTGTCCGAACTATCCCAGCATGCACTTCTTACGGAAAGAGAGAGGTAGGATTGCAGAAGTGGCACCAGTGGAGCTTATACGGGCCTTGGCCCCCCAGAAATTTTTTTGCCCCAATTTTCCAGAAAGTATAAAGGTTTGAATTTCGAATATATTGCTTACTGCAAATACTCGCGAATTAGGAAAACATACAGGGAATGAATATGATGATTCTAGACCAGTCTTTTCCAAGCTGGGGTCCATAAGAAGCTTCTTAATTTTAAGCTTACAAGTTTTAGTGCCACGTACATAGACCATTGGGCCCATTTTGTGCCAATCTATAGACCTCGACTTCATGGTAAACTTATGCTTTCAAATTCAGTTGGTATTTCTCTGTGAAAGTACATTTAGTACTACTGAATACATGGGATTTGCACCTTGCATCTAATGGGAGATGATCTCAAATTACCGATGGCGTACTGCATACTGATATTTGGAGAAAACAGCGCATGAAAGAAAATCAATTTAGAGTCAATCTGATTCAAATTAGACTGGGCTTCCAAAAAATGAGAATGATAGTTCTGGAACAAATGGATGAACTTCGCTTAATTTTCTAAGAAATTGGAGATGTGGCATAAAAAACCATCTACGAGCCATGGTCATTTTGAAGGGATGACAGGGTCGCATGCTGGTTCGACTAATAAGAAAAATTGAATTAAGTTTGCGTATATTTTTATGCAGTTAAGAAAATCTACCTTAGTAGTCCAAAATGAATGGAACCTAGTAGGGCCTAGTCGTGGCCTACATTCATACAAGTTTTTCGTCGTGGCTCTTCTCTTGAAATTTATACTACATATCCCATCTAAAATATCCAATCTGCATTTTAAAGTAAAATGCGATAAGGATAAACAGAACTACGGTATAAAACATGGTTCTCTCGACAACCTCATTAATTTAGGCTGTGAGCTGTGTGTCGGAGTTCCATCATTATGCAAAACTTCTCAACAAAACAATTTATTTATGTGACGCCACGTACTTGAATCATGTACCACCCACCCCACTCATTACCGTCACGGAGAGTAACGAAAAACGTGTAGAACCACCTAACACCAAGGCATGGCATAATTATTGAACAGCCCTAAACCACAAAGTATGGTCTAGACCGCTCTGAAATAGGCCTTGACAGCAGCGCTTTCACTTTTAACATCGGGAATTCCTCAAATCAACTCCAGAAATTCCGTAAATATCCTTAAATTGGAATGTCAATTTCCTTAAATAAGTCCTTATCTGTCATTTCATTCTTAGCTGTTCTAATATGTACATACTAGTCATCATAGCTTATTTATTTAGCAATGACTTGGAAAGCAAACTCGTTAAAAAGTTTTTCCCACAACCAAACTCTTTTTTACAAGAACCAGTAAAATTATAGTTGCGGCTGTATAGATAATTATAAGTATACCATGTTAACACAGCATCAAATTTTGGTAGGGGCAACTAATTCAAGAGAAGTGATAAAGCTGTCATTTCTCATAAAAAAGCAATTGTGCTTCAGCCTCAGCCTTCAAGAAGCAAATGTAACTCTGCATTTGAACATACTTCTGAACTCAAATTCAAGACCGTTGTCAAAATCAACTCAATGATATCGATTATCGATTTCTAAGTATATCGAAAGGAGAATTACAAGTTGTATTCCATTGCAAAAGTTGCCATTGTACTTTGTGGATAAGCCCTCAACAAATATCAAAACTCTAGTTAAATTTTCTGCCCGAACTATCAAATAGGGCTGGAGGGCAGGGAGAAAAATTGCCCGAATTTCCTAATGTTCTTTCGGCAAAATTTACCCGAGATAAACGGATTTCTGCTCAACTTGGGGGGCTGCAGCCCCCATGGTACAAACGAGTTCCATGGGTGTCAAACAAAATTCACATCAAATTTACAACAAATATCCTATCTTGTTGACCACTATCCATTCAATAGTATTTAGCTATACTGGTTTTCAGCATGTTCTAAGCCAAGAGTTTTTGAAATTTATCTGTAGCTACCTGAAAAAAAGGAAATTCGTTAAAAAGTCCTTGAAATTCCTTAAAACAGTCCAGTCACGTGCTTAGTAGTCTTGCCTCTACACTTATTCAAAAAACCGAGTGCTTCATATTTCTATCCATCACAGTACGACACCGTTTCACCTTTCAAATGAATTCTCTAGGGCTTGGTTTTTGTTTGATTGTCGCCTCTATTTGTTCATGACAGTCACGTGGTTGAATTGTTTAATTTTTTTGGTTGGTTTGCTTCCTTATGAAATTCAATGAGGTCCTATGTTCGTTGTTGTGCGACTGAGTTGCTGAACGATGTGATCCGTTGAAGTTTCACTAACTTCAAAGTGAATGGCGGCCATGCAGAGTATTTTGCCATTTTGTCTCACTTTGTTATTGCTGAATCAAAGTTGTGGTAAATCGTTTATTTTTGTCTACGTTATCAATTCACATTTCTTTTGTCACTTTTGGATTAGATGTTAGATGTGCAATTAAGCATGTATTCACGAAAGTTGTTGATGTATAGAATGATATGAGAATGTGGGTTTACAAGGGATGAAGAAGAACACGATTTATCATAGGAATCCCCCAAATGTTGCTAGAAAAGAATTATTTGTAATCTTTTGGGCAACCTCCTTGACGCTTCTTCAAGCAAATGGCAACTTAGTTACATTAGCCAAACGCTAAATTGCAAAATTCTTGAAAGTTAAGGGGCATAGAACAGATTTCAGTTCATTGAAGAATTAAAGAGTAAGTCGGGAATTCTGGTAGTTTGAAGAGCCTGCAACTGTGATAAACAAATACTTTGGTTTAACCGTTAATATACAATGAATAAGAAAATTACAGCTGAATCACTCGATTTGACATGACAATAATAGTGGGAAATACGAGCCACCGCAACACCCATTGTGCACTCACTAAAGCCGAGTTTATAGTTTCGCGTACATCTTCCTCAGTAATTCACGTTCTTGCGATGTTAGTCATTTTCATGTAAATAGTCTGGTATCTCTGATTTGCTTCGTCATATACGTAACTGTTATTGCATACTTTAGCCATCTGCTGCTCCGAACATCGCCTAGTGCTCTTCCTGGATACCTGCTTTCTGTTAACATCATAAATTCAAATAGACCTCATGTTTATTCCAGGCAGACCTGAAGCATCAAGTTCGGCTTATTGACCGTCTTTCTTCTCAGCATTTTTCCTGATATATTGATGAAGTGCACTCTCCTTAGTTTAGTCGTGTTTTTTAATCAGCAATGGAATTCTAACGTTAGTAATGCACATTGAATTTCGTAGGACTCGTAAATGAGCGAAAAGATTTGGCAATTCTCTTGGATTCATCAAAAAGCATCAATGATGAAATTTATGAATGTAACCTTGATTTCATGTCTGAACTTGTCAATTTCATGAGCATTTCCCCTGGAACAACTCGTCTTGCTCTTATCACCTTCACTTCGAAAGCGAGACTAGAGTTCAGCTTTGAGAAGTATGTAAACAGGGAATGCCTACAGAAAAAGTTTGCTTCATTACGAAAAAGGTGAGGATAAAAGATGAAAGATTTTGAGATTGTGTTATCGATATGCTTTTATCAGAAATGTTTTCTTGGTGTGTTTGTCAGCTTTATTGAATGTTAATGCATGCAAAATGTTCTTATTCAGAATGAGAATATAATGTATTATGAAAGTCTGATGTAATATATAATTATATTTTTAAATGGTGGGTGACTTTCCTGTTTTGTGTGGAGAATTGTGATGCGATGTAAAAATGTAATTTTGTAGAATGAAATTGGAAGAACGAAGGGTGAAGAAGAGTGGGTAAAACTGAAGAATTATTGTAGTTACTCATGAGGGTAAATTGATGCCGATGTTTCTGTTGGTTGTAGGAGAAGGAAAGGCCGTACTAACATTGATGCAGGGTTGCGAAAAGCCATCGATCTATTCAAGAATCATAAAGGATTTGCAACGGATAGAGAGCTATATGTCATATCTGATGGAAAGTGGAATGAAGGAAGGAGTCCAAAACAGAGTTTAAGCAAGCTAAGAAAGTTAGGAATTAAAGTGAAAGCTTTTGGAATAGGAAGAAATCCAAATAAAAGGAACTTGAAATACATTGTCGGGAAATTGTGTAAATCATGCTATGTGAGATTGGATGCAAATTGTGAAAAGCATAACAGATTGATGAGATTTTTGACAAAAAGAAAAGGTATTTGAAAGGCATATATTTAATAAAAGATTTTGTAATTGAAGATGCAATCATCTTCTTGTTCAATTATTTGACTTTGTTTTGCTGTGCCGAATAAAGTGTTCTCGCTATATGCCTGTTGTTTGTGTAAGTGGAATTTTACAATACTTTTATATGCGAGATTCTGTCTTTGTATTGTTAATTTATTGCTACCAGTAATACAGCTTTCTCTCTGAATAGTTTTTGGATCAGATCTCTATCCGATCCCTTGTAAACGTTTCCCGAAGTGACCTAAAAGTGTTCGGATTGCTGACCCAATAGTATGAGGCTAATTCCATACAAAAGTAGGACAGACATGACACCCACCACCTCAGAATTTTACCAAACTTGGCACAGTTGTTGGATATGTTCAGAAGCTAATAAATGTAAAATTATAGGCCTGTATTCCAAGACATTCCAAAGATACTGCAATTCAAAATTTGGCTTAAGTCTCCTAATGCTTTCAAGATGGCCGCCATTTTGAATTTATCAGCTGTGTAGAATATGTCATAACGTCTGAATGGCATGATCAATTCTACCAAAATGTTGGCTCTGATCACTTCTTAACATGCTAAATCTGAAAATGTATAGGAATTTTGGTTGAAAAGAATCCTTTTCATATACTGTATGATACAACAGAGGTCAAACATGCTATATAGATAAACAATATATGATTGTAAGAGAGAGAGCTATATACATCATTGTTAGAAATGTAGCCCCTGCTAAAGGATGAAACAAAGATGTCCCAAAGAGGTGCCTTTGATCTTATCAAGCCGGCGATGCTAGGCAGTGGTCTCAAGAGGAGCCTTTTGTGGTGGCCTTTTGTTCCTGTTGGGCCCCAAGTCCCACTATCATTCCCGCGTCTCTGGGGGGAAGACAAAGAATAATTGTAAATAATCAACATCTCTTGAATCTTTGGAGAAAGCTGATGATTTAAGTGTTTTTCTTACTGATATTGTTACATGTAAACATTTAGAAAAGACGTTTCAACATCCTTGTAGATTTTGCAAAAGCAATGGCTCGTAGGAGTTATTCTGGACGGCGTGCGACGACACACGCTTCAAGAGAGCTTAGAGTATCGCTTTACAATAACTTGACCACAATGCGCATGCCTTGCCTCGTTTTCACACAGGAAATTCTAAAGCATAATTTATGCATTTAGTTCGGCACATGACTGCCTCTGTCGCTCCAAATTGATTCTGTCGTACTTTATTCATTCTGCTGCACCCAATCAAGTCAAACGTCGCTCTTTTCATGCACTTAATCTACCTTTTAGGTCCAGCGCATGAAGAGAGTGACGTTTGACCAGTGCAAACTGAATAAATCTTTTTGAATACTTCTGACCGCAGTCACTTTGTTAGCATGAAGCAGATTGGCAAAAGTCTCGATGTTTTGGAATTCCTCATGAACGCCATTTTGAGTTTTTAATAATCAGTCATGACCAAAAACATGTTTGACCCAATGGTTTTTGACACTTCGTTCAAAACAACAATAACAACATTTCATCATAGAAAGTTATATCGCTACATAATAGCCAAAAGAATGTAAAAAATCCACCATTTCGGGAAATTCCCACATTTTGAAATTATCGGCAAATTTCAACATGCCTAAAGTCTCGATCTGTTGCAACATGTTTCTTGGCATGGAATCCGAAGAGAAAACTTTTACAGAACAAGGCCTAATTTCACCAGCAAATGTCCTGTCTATATTGTCATGCGAGGGTTTTCTTGAAATGATATTATTCGGCAATTCTGCTTCGCGCTAATAAGGCCCCATGGGGGTTTATTCGAGGGGGCTTTATTGAGGATTTATGGTAACCAGGTAATTCGCTTGGGACAGTCGATGTATA